>WSPJ01000113.1:0-62397 GCA_009764595.1 Geothlypis trichas
AAAATTGGCCGCGGCTTCGGGATGCGGGGCTATGCTTTCCACGTGACTTCACAGCAGTGCCAGAGCGCCCAAGCAATTCCCATCGTTTAAGCCGCGGTCTCCCGCACCAAGCCCGCTCAGACCTGACTGCCCTTGTAATAAATTATTTTAATTTTCACTTTCATTTTCCAATGTTTCCTTTTTCCCAAGTTTTCTTGGTCCCGATAACCGCGTGTATGCCCTTCTCTGCATGTCCAGTGAAGGGTAGTGGTGCTGGGGAATGGTCTGGAGCACGTTTGATAAGGAGCAGCTGAAGAACCTGGGAGACTCACTATGGAGAAAAGGAGGCTCAAAGGGGACCTTCTTGCTCTGCACAACTCCCTGACAGGAGGGTGCAAGCAAGGCGAGGTCGGGTTCTGCTCCCACAGAACAAGGAGTGGCATGAGGGGAAACAGTCTTGAGTTTTCTCAGGAGAGATTTAGGTTGAACATCAGGGAAAAGTTCTTCAGTGAAAGGGTTCTCCAGCTCTGGCACAGGCTGCCCAGGCCAGTGGTAGAATCATCACCTGTGGAGGGATTTAACAGATGTGTAAATGTGGCGCAAGGGCAGGGACATGGGTTAGTGGTGGTCTTGACAGTGCTATGGGACCAATTGGACTCCATCGTCTCAGAAGGGTTTCCTAACCCTAACAATTCTATGATAATCATGAAGTGGTTTTAATAATATATCATTTCAGGATCACGATTGCCACCCAGGAGAGGCAGCTGCTGATTGATTTGACCACAAACTATCCTCATGTGTTGGTAGTTATTGGGAAAACACTTTTAGGAAAGAGTTCCAGAAAGAAAAATTCTAGCAATCAGAAAACAGAAAAAGTCTTTTCCATAGCAGTGTGTGCATTGCCGAATTCAGGAGGAGGAATTTTGAGAATGGAGAGTGAGGACAAGAATTACTTCTTCTGGGAGCATGGCATTTGTGAGACATAGAGACGAGCCTCAGGGATTGCACTGGCAGAAGCAAGGCTCATCCATACTTTGCATGGATGCAGCAGGGGAGTAACCTACTGCTTTTTGTTAAAACACGGAGCTGCGAGGTGCAGCCTGTTGCTTTCTGGTTCCGAAGGCAAGGCGACCTGGTTCAGAACACAGCACGGTGACTCCAAATTATCCTTGGGTCACTCGGGCTAAAGACAACGCTTGCACCAATGTGGTGGACCGTCAAATAGGGTTTATTAACTGTTCTCTAGGGGTTTTATAGTTTGGGGGGTTTCCTACGTCAAAAGGGGCTGGAGGTTAGTACAGGGTGGTACTGGTATCTCCTATGTTAGGGGGGTTGCATGCCTGGTTACATTCCGAGGGTGATCCTTATCTCTGGGAGGAGGGAGGAGAGGGTTCTTCCAGCCTTCCGTAATAGCCCGTGATCTTCCGAAACGCCTGTCCCTGCCACATCTCCCCCCCTCTCTCCTATAAATGAGCGAGGTAGTTACATACATATATATATATATATATATATAGGCACTAAATGAGGTAGAAGGTTGGGGTTTAACAAGGAAAAGGTTTTTGGGAAACTTGAGTAAATTTCTGCTAGGCGAGTTTTCTTATGACTGGCAGTGTTCTTGATAAGTTCACAGTATCTGTTGCCGTCTTACGAACAAGATGTCAGTCCGTTCCAGGCGGCTCCGAACGAATGAGACTAGCTTGTTCAGCAGGCACGGTCCGAAGGTAACAGCTAAAAGCAGCATTGCTAGCGGACTTGCTAGGGTAGGAATTAGAGTGGTTAACTACGGTGATCGGTTGAACTAGGATTCGAACTAGCTCTGCTGGGCTTTTTTGTCTTTCTGCTTCTGAGCTAGCTTGTTTCGGAGTTCTGCTATGGAGTTTTTGACAACTCTTGTGTGGTCTGAGTAGAAGCAGCATTCTTTTTTCAGGGCAGCATACAGGCTTCTTTGCTGCATGAACAGGAGGTCTAGACTTCGCTTGTTCTGCAGAACAACTTTTGAAAGTGAGGAGACTGATTTCTCTAGAAAGGATATGGATTTCTCGATTTTCTGTAGGTTTTTATCGACGGTCATTTGAAGCTGGGACAGTCTTTGGTGCTGAGTCGCTAGGGCTGAGACACTTGTTGCAGTCTTGGCAGCTCTTAAGCTGAGTAATATTGCTATGGTTATACTTGTTAATATTTTTTTTTTGTGGAGCTGGCTGGGTTTTTCGAAAAGGTGATACACTTCTTCATCTGAGTGGTACAGGACTCTAGGGACGATCAGAACTTGGACACAGAAGTTGTTAGAGTCACTGAATTTGGTAAGGAACACACAGGGACTTACTTTAGATTTTTGACAAACTCACATAGCGGATGCGGAGGGGACTACTCACTTATTATTTTTCTTGTCAAGCTTGACTATTTCGGTACAGACGTCTTTTTTCTGCTTAGCTAGGGTTGCATTGCTAAAGCATTTGTTTTGACTTGTGACTTGGCTCAGGGTGATTCTTTTTCGGGGTGTGTCTCACTTGCACTGGTGAGGGGCATTGGCTGTGGAATAACTAAAGGGGGTATCTAAAGCGACTCTTTCATAAAAAGGGGGTTTAATATCATAACAAAGCTAACAGGAGTCAGTTAGGTTAGGGTTAGATTCGTTCAGGGATAAAAAGGTAGCATTTAACATACGAAGGATAGGGTCTGGGTCTGACTTGGCTGAGCGGCTTGTTTAGAAGGCTTCCACGTCGCTAGCTGGGACGTCGGTGTCTTTTGTGGGTAAGGTTTTGGGATGGGTTATGTTTCTGAATTTTTGCGTGCTTTTAATTACTTTGTTGGGTCTAACTTCTTGGGGTGCTGATGGTTGGAACTTGGTAATTTGCACATTCACTTACTGTTTTGACTTTTGAAGGACTACTGTCTATGCTTTGCTTACTGCTTAGCTAGGATGATTTGGCTGTAAAACTGTCATGTTGTAATGAGTGCATTTTTGAATTCTGGTGATTTTGTGACGGTTTTGATAGTAACTTCTTTGAAGGAAGACGGGTGTTTTGCATCTTGCAGGTGCTTAGGTGAATTGTAGGAACTTGTTGGGATATTGTGGGTTTCACTCAGGCTTTGACGGCTTGGCATCTGTAACTATTGTTTCGTAGCTCTAATGCTTACAATATTTTTACTTTGGGTTATTACAGTAACTTTTTCTTGGGTTTGAAGCTGGGCACTAGTAAGATAGGTACATGTGTGTGGTGTGTGGAGAATGGGTGTCTATTTTTAGTTGTCTTGGAAACAGGTCGGTAACACGAAGCATGAAGGATGGGGTGTTTGGTGTGGTGATGTTTCTGAGCATCTTATTGTCGGTAAGATGTTGCATGACTCACTTGAATGGCTGATGGGGGTAGTGGTCTGAGCTGGCTTGCCTCTTGGCAACAAGCTCTAGCAGCAATATTATACAGAAGCACTGTTGCTGCTTGGGTCTTACTTTTGGGGGTTTCTCAGGCGCTGTCTGACGACTTGCCGGTCTGTCACTTTCTGGTTTGTCACTTTCTTCTGGAAGGGGAGAGTACGCATCTCGAGGGCGTCTTATTATCATGTCTTGTAAATAGAAACTCACAATTTACATCAGTATCTTCTTGCTTACTGCGCAGGTCAGGCTTGACAGATTTCAGTGGACACTACTTAATCTTGCTGTCTTTTTTGACAGCTGCGTACTCTTGTTTCGTGAGTATTAATTTCTAGCTCTGTTCTTATTTTTTCAGTTCATTTCTGATTACAACTTGTGGGCTCCCTTCTAAGACTCTGGAGGCTTAGTGTTTCTGAATGGGACTGTTTGTTTTATTTCTTTTGGGGAACTGATTTAGTGCTAGCAAAGCGGTTGCTAGTATGCGTGCTTGGTCTCTTGAGGGAATGGAATTGGCAAAGCTTTCTGTCTTTGCTAACACTTCTATTTTATTTTTCAGGGTCTGATTTGCTCTTTCGACTATGGCTTGTCTGGTGCTGTTGTAAGGAATGCTTTGCATTAAAGTGATGCTTTATTTTGAGGCGAATTCTTGCACTGGTTTGGAAGTGAAATTGGAACTGTTGTCAGTTTTAATCTGTTTGGGAATGCTGAGCTATGCTATAGCTGTCAGCCAGTGCTGGATTGTGGCTTTGGAGTCAGTTTTGGGATGCTGTGTGGCTATGATCGTTCTGCTGAAAGTGTTTACTGTCACTGCAAGCCACGCTCGGGGTTTCAGCAGTTGACACACAGTAAAGTCTGATTGCTAGATCTCTGAAGGCTTGAGGCTTCTCGGGTTGACTCTACTGGTCTATAAAGGCGACTTTTGGCAGTGAGGACAGGTAGCTACTATATGTCTTGCGTCTGCTGTTGAGATCTTGCATTTTTTTGCTAGTGCTTTGGCTCTGATGTGGAGTGATTTATGCAGTTGGCGAGCTTCTTGCAATGTTTACATACTCTTTGCTGCGGCGTCTGCTTTGTCGTTACTTATCTGGAAGTAACTTTTGACTGGGTCATGACTGTTTACGTGAATGACGGATATGGTGCTTTTCCGTGAGGACAGTGCTTCTTCCAGCATCAGAGCTGCTGTTGATGTTGACACACTTGGCCCTGCCATGGCTAGGCAAAGTTTTGCTACGAATATAGAGTCCGTTACAATGTTGAGGTGCTCATCTCGGAAAAGTCTGCATGCCAGAACTACTGCTGCTGCTTCTAGCTGCTGCACTGACAGTGTGGGGTCACATGCTTTGACACAATGCTACTGCTCTCTTGCTTGCTACACTGCTGTTGCAGTTGAAGTTGTGGAAGAAGCGTCTGTAAAGACTGTTGGTCTTGGCTGAGATCGGTCTTTAACTTTTGGCGGTATGTCTATGTCGATGATGGTCAGCAGCTGAGACTAAGGTGGTTTGGAGGAGTAGGAGATCTCTCCTCCAAAGCCGGTGAGAGCAAG
Source organism: Geothlypis trichas (assembly GCA_009764595.1). Lineage (NCBI taxonomy): Eukaryota > Metazoa > Chordata > Aves > Passeriformes > Parulidae > Geothlypis > Geothlypis trichas. Next base: position 4,896 of record WSPJ01000113.1, read on the forward strand.
GGCTAGGTACTTTGAAACTGTGGTTGCTTCTGTGGTCGGCTGCTTGCGAAAGGGAAGATAGATTTTCTCTGGCTCAGTTCTTAGGTGTCTTAGTGCGAGTCTCCTGCCTTTCCTGATGAGGTTGGCGATGCATTCGATTCTTGGGGAGAATGCACGGGCAGGCCTTCTGAGGACTACTTATTGGATCGGTCGAGACTTCTCGGGAGGTCTTTGGGCTAGCGCTCCCACTGCCCCCTTCGGGGTAAAGTGGACGTATAGGTCCAGGGGCATCGCTGGATTCTATTTGGCAAGCGTGCAGCCACAAAGTTGCACCTCTGCAGCTTAACCAGTGGTTTGTTTTATAGGTCTGGCACATTGGTTTATCCTGTGACTTCCAGAGAAGCTCCTGAATTCCTGAGGAAGAAAAACTGTGTCAAGTGCCACAAAGAGAATGGACTGACCCCCAAGAGAGCTCACCTGAGTTTTGATGGGGGAGCAAAAGAGACTCCTCTGAACATCCAAGAGCACAACATCCAAGATACTGTGGCCAGGTTTATAAAGAAAGATGAAGTGCTGGTTGGGGAGGTCCTGGGTTTCACACATAGTGAATTTAAGGAATGCAGTACAAAGAGTAGCTTGTAATATATCAGACAAAAACTTTCCTAAATACGTCTCTGCCTTTGCAAACACCGAGGGTGGATATTTAATTTTTGGTGTGGATGACAACGGTAAAGTCACTGGGGCACACAGTAATGTGGAGAAAGTAGCTTTAGAACAAACTGTAGCTGATGCCATCAGCTCAATGTGTGCGCATCACTTCTGTGGCTCTGGGGCTGGCGTGCAGATCCAGATGCACATCCTGGGTGTTTATGACCAAGCAGGCTGTTCACAGGGCTGTGCCTGTGCCACGCACATTGAGCCATCCGGCTGCCCTGTGTTCGATGGTGACCCTGAATCTTGGATGGTGCTGGGCACTATCAGAGAAGAGAGTGTGGGGAGCTGGGCACTGACTAAAAGACTGAGCAGCAGGAAATGGATGGATCTCATGACAGCTGCAGACCCAGATAAATAAAACCTGCATTTATGTTAGCATCAACTTTATTTCTATGTTCTGCTGCAAACATTCAGGAGGAAAGATCAACTTCTTTTCAGGGTGTTCTCACTACAGCTAGAAAGGGCTATTTGACCCATGCCCAGCCACAGGCACTGGGATGATGGTGCAGTTACTGGCCTGCAGTGGCACCTCTATCCCTGAACTCATTCAGCAGGACTTCTTGAAGCACTCTCAATCATAGAATCATGGAGTGGTTTGGGTTGGAACACAACTGCTCACAAGAGACTGGGTTGCCAGGCTTTCCTTCATATGGAAAAGGGTTATCAATTTGTGGTCCGGCATTGTAACCCAAAAATGGGATTCTGCCTCCTAAACTTGTGAATATCAGAGGATTCCTTCCAGATGAAATCTGCCAGGCTTTGGCTGGCCTTGGACTCCTGGGGGCTGTGTCTCAACTGTCCCTGAGACAGTGGGTTGCGAGGCTTTCCTTCCTATGGAAAAGAGCTAACATTCACAGTCACACTCCTGGGGCTAAAAGTGGGATTCTGCCTCCTAAAATTGTGAACATTGGAAGATTGTTACAAGATGAAAGCTGCCAGGAGTTATGGCTCTGGCTGGCTTTGGGCTCCTGGGAGCTGCCTTTGAACTGCTCCTGAGATACTGAGTTGCTGGGTTAGGTGCAGTTGTAAGGGGTAATGGTTAGGGTAGTTAAAAATGGTAACTTTTCTTATGTTTTATACATATATATATACATATATATATAATTTTTATAAACATTGATTTCCAAATGCAACCCTTTATCTACTGTTTTATATGCAGGATCTTAAGAGTATAAGAAATTCTAAATACACATATAAAGCGTTTGAAAATACAAATGTACTTTTTGTGTATATAATTTAAACAAGAAAGGGCTTGAAAATGGGAGAAAATATGATCGCTATGAAGGCAACCGAAATAGCTCTGTCTATTCAAACAAAAAGGGCTTTGTGTGTCACTCTAAAACAGTCTGATATCTTGGTTGGGACTTAAATCGCTGCTGCCCCCTGGTGATAAGTACAAGGTACTGCGCATATATGCTATTTAGTGACTCAGTAGTGTCACCTGCAGACTAAAAGCGGTACTGCAACTAAGAAATGGGCATATGTGCCATGACTTAAACGACTCACTGCGGCCGCCTGCAGCTAAAATGCGGTGCGCAACTAAGAAATCCTCTCACGGGCAGTGAGTGACTCGTCGAAGTGTCACTGAGACACTTTCCATGCCTGCCGCTGCCTCCTGCTGGCCCTGGCGCACATGTGGTCCCTGGAAGCACGATGTGCGGGACCCAGTTGCAGCAGCAGTGGCTGAGGAGGGTTGTAGTGAGCCAAATGAGGAAGGAGGGCTCTTGCCATGTGCTGTTGGGCTTTGGCTGCAGGAAGTCACATGACTTGAAGGGCTTGGAGCACAAGCCCTGCGAGGAAACACTGAGGGAGCTGGGGTTGTTTAGGCTGGAGGAAAGGAGACTCAGAGGTGACTTTATCACTCTCCACAACTACCTGAAAGGTGGTTGTCATCAGATGGGGGGTAGTCTATTTTTCCAGGCAACAACTGACAGAATGAGAGGACACAGTCTTAAGCTGTGCCAAGGGAAATTTAGGTGGGATGTTAGGAAAAAGTTTTTTACTGAAAGAATGATAAAGAACTGAAATCGTCTGCCCAGGGAGGTGGTGGAGTCACCATCCCTCGATGTGTTTAAAAAAAGATTGGATGTGGCACTCAGTGCCGTGGTTTAGTTGAGGTGGTGTTAGGGCATGGGTTGGACTAGATGATCTTAAAGGTCTCTTCCAACCTAGTGATTCTGTTATTCTGCGATGATAATGTGCTCAAGATGGTAGAGGAGTCAGGAATTGGCATCAGTCCACTCTCAAGATGGCGAGCATGACAGGAAGTCACGTGCCATAACAGTCAGTATGGTGGATCCAGAACAAACTCGTAGTGCTACTCTCAAGATGGTGAGGATTTACCAGAAATTGCATCACACCACACTCAAGATGGTAGTAATGGCCAGAAGTCACTACAGGTACACTCAAGATGGTGGCACAGGCATGTGAGTCAAGATATCCTTCCCAAGATGGTGGCAGGCTGAACATGAACTTTGGGAAAGAATGCAAAATTGCATTTTGGGAAGACAGCTCTTCTCAGAAAGGTGTTTTCCAGCATTCTTGAGCACAACCTATACCTTGACTTCCAGCTTGCAGTGCAGTATGGCTTGCAGTGCTTCCTGGTGTGAGGACAGGGGTGGTGGGGTGTAAGAATCCATGTCTGGACAGGCTGTACAGGTCCAATCCGACTAGCTATGGACCCCAGCCCACACGATCTTACATGGACAAAGGCAAAAGACAAGAAGCACTCTTCTCCACATGGGAATGAATGTCCTCTCTTTATTCCCAGAAGAACCATCAGATGGAAAACCCCACATGGAAAAAAGAGGCCAGCCAGCTTCCTCTAGGGAGTTTTTACACCCAGGGGAGTGGGGGCAGAGGAAGAGGACCACAGTCAATGGGATACCTGTGAGGAGGGGCAAGGGGAGGGATAACCAAGGAAGAGACCACCAATGCTGACACTTGGGGGGGGGGGCGGCGGTGGAAGACCATGTGGTCATAAGATACAAATCATGTGAACAGTGCAAATTACCAAACACCCAGTGCAAACAACTAAATAACTATTTAGTGCAATACAACAGAGGGGCAGTGGTGATGGAGAAAGGTGGAAGGTTAGGGTAAGGGGTTAAGGTTAGGGGTTACAGTTTGCAGTTGCCACTTGGTTCCCAGAGATTGCATTGTGTCTCCATGGTCTCCTGGGTGCCATGAGGTGTTCCTATGTTGCAATGGACACTTGCTTCCATCATACTCCTTTACAACACAGTGGCCTTCTAGATGCCCTGAGGGCATGCTTTGAAAAATGGAGCCTTGTTCCTACTAGGCCCGGCAATGTCCCAGGGACACCTGTTACCCATGATGTCCCACTTAATCAAAGTGGATCCTTGAGATTCTATTGCATCACAATAGTCTTCTGACTTCCATGAGTCTCTGCTGTGTTCCAATGGACACCTAGTTCCATCTTCCCTAGCAGTACACAAGTGGAACCTGTGTTCCATGAATCCCTGTGTTGTTCAAAATTGAAACTTTTTTCCCCAAGACTTGATTGCATCACAGCAGTCTCCTGGGTTCCATGAGGCCCTGCTGCGAAAGAGTTGGCACTTGCTTCTATGAGATTTCATGGTCTAACAATGTTCTTCTGTGTTCCATTAGGCCCGGCTGTGTCACAATGGACACTTGCTTGCAGAAGTCTTGGAAATGTCTCATTGGCACCAGTGATCCATGAAGCCCTGCTGTGTTGACAACTTACTCTTTGTTCCATAAGGCTATTGCCTCACAGTGGTTACCTTGGTTCCATGATGGCCCTCTGTGTCCCAAGAAAGAGATCCTCTCCCCAAGGTTTGGGGATCAGATGAAAGGTGGCCTTTGGAGCTCTAAGGATTTGCAGGCACCTAGTATCTTGAGATTTTCTTGTGTCACAGTGGTCTCCTATGTTCCATTAGGTCTGTCTGTATCATAATGTACACTTGCTTCCATGAACAATGGGGATATCGCAGTGGCACCTGTGTTCCATGAGGCTCCACCATGTTTGCAGTGGACACTGCATTCCTCAAGATCACATGGTGTCACAGTGGTCTCCTGGGTGCCATAAGGTCCTTTGGTGTCTCCACTACTATCAGATGCCATTGTGACACAGTAGCTACCCAGATGCCATGAGGCCTTTTTGTGCAATAATGGAACCTTGTTTCTACTAGGCCTTCCAATGTCCCAGTAGCACCTGTGTTCCATGAGGCCTGTCTTGTTCAAAGTAGAGCCTTTAATCCATGAGATTCCACTGCATCACAATGTTCCCTTTAGTTTCATGAGAGCCTGATGTGTTTATAACTGTATAAAACCCTTGTTTCCTTGGGATTTTATTGCACCACAGTGGTGTCCTTGATTCCATGGGGCTCGGCTGTGTTTACAAGTGACCCATGGTTCCCAAGGATTCCATGGTGTCGCTGTGCTCTGCTATTATTAATGAGCCTGTGTTGTGTCACGATGGACAGAGTTCCACCTGCCCTGACAATATCCAACTTGCAGCTGTGTCCCATGAGGGCCTGCTCTGTTTGCAGTTAACACTCAGTTCCCAGAGACTGCATTGTGTCACAGTTGTCTGTTGGGGGCATGAGGCCCTGCTGTATCACAATTGATACATACTTCCATCAGATTCCTTTGAATCACAGGGCCTCCCAGGTGCCATGAGGCCTTGCTGTGCAAAAATGGAGCCTTGTTTCTACTAAGCCTGTCAATGTCCCAGTGGCTCCTGTGGCCCATGAGGCCCAACTTAGTCGAAGTAGAGCATTGGATCCTTGAGATTCCATTGCGTCACAATGGTCTTCTGAGTTCCTTGAGGCTGTGCTTTGTCACAGTGGACGCTGACTTCCACATGCCTTGGCATTGTCCATGTGGCATCTGTGTTCCATGAGACCCCACACTCTTCAAAATTGAAACTTTTTTCCCCATGATTCCTTTGCATCACAGTGGTCTCCTGGGTTCCATGAGGGCCTGCTGTAAAAGAGTTGACACTTGCTTCCCTGAGAGTCCATTTTATAACAAAGTTCTCCTGTGTTCAATTAGACTCAGCTGCTTCACAATGGACACATTGATTCATGAGCAGTGGCAGTGTTCCAGGGGCACCTGTGTTCCATGAGGCTGTGCTGTGTTAAAAGTGACAGCTTGGCACTGCTCTGTTCAGCCAGGGCGAGTGGTCGCAAATGGAGGCCATTTTCCAAGAAAGAGATCCTCTCCCCAAGGTTTGGGGATCAGATGAAAGGTGGCCTTTGGAGCTCTAAGGATTTGCAGGCACCTAGTTTTTGGCTGCTTTAGTTTTGGAGAAATCCTGCAAAGTTTGCAAATTTCGAGCTTGGCACTGCCTGTCAGCCCGGGCAAATGACCACAAACAGAGGCCATTTTCCATGGGAAAAAGAAGTCATTTCCCCGGGATCTGGAAATCAGATAAAAGGTGGCCTTGTGGGCTTGTAGGACTCCCAGGGTTGTAGTTGCTGTCAGCTTTAGTTTTGGAGAAATCCAGCAAATTTTGCCAATTTTGAGCTTGGCACTGCCCTGTTGGCCCGGGCGAGTGGCCACAAACGGAAGCCATTTTGCATGGGAAAAAGAAGTTCTTTCCCCAGGGTCTGGGGACCAGATGAAAGGTGGCCTTTGTGGCTCTAAGGGCTTGCAGTATCCCAGTTGCTGGCTGCTTTAGTTTATGAGAAATCCATCAAAGTGTGCAAATTTCTCATTAAGTGCCACCCTGTGACCCAGGACAAGTGGCTACATGCGGAGGCCATTTTCCATGGGAAGAAGAAGTAATTTCCCCAGGGTCTGGGGATCAGTTTAAAGGAGACATTTGAGGACCTGAAGCCTTGCAGGATTCTAGTCTGGCAGCTTTAGTTTTGGAGAAATCCAGCAAAGTTTGCCAATTTTGAGCTTGGCCCTGCCCTGTTTGGCCAGGGCAAGTGGCTGCAAATGTAGGCCATATTTCCTGGGAAAAAGGACTAATTTCCCCAGAGTCTGGGGATCAGATTAAACGTGTCACTTAGGACTGTAAGGACGTGCCTGGTCCTAGTTGCTGGCTGCTTTAGTTTTGGAGAAATCCAGCAAATTTTGCCAATTTTGAGCTTGGCCCTGCCCTGTCAGCCCAGGCAAATGGCCACAAACAGAGGCCATTTTCAATGGGAAAAAGAAGAAATTTCCCCAGGATCTGGAAATCAGATGAAAGGTGGCCTTTGGGGCTGTCATGGTATGACACTGGCACAATGCCAGTACCCCCATGAGAACATCCTCTCCCTGGTGTCTGCTGTGAGATGGTACCCAGAATAAGCAAAGCAGGCTCTTACTTAGGGGAAAGGAAAAAAAAAACTTTATTAACTAAACTACAAAAACTAAACCACAAAGAAAGAAAATAAACACAAGAAAAATGAAAACTACACAGAAACACTCCCCCTCCTCCTCCCACAAAATACCCAATATATTTACATTCTCCAAAATTATCAACCTTCGGTCTGGCACCACCTGTTGAATAATCAAATCCTCAGTCTCTCAAGAGTAGACGGAGTCCTTCCTTGTGCCATGGACTTCTTGTCACAATCAGCACCGCCCGGAGAGATCCTTTTGCCTTTGTGACATCTTCCTCCCATGCCAGGTGGTCTCACCACCTTGCATGGGGCAGGGACCTGCTTCGAGGGTGGTCTTTTTAAGGATGCCTCGTCCCATTCCAAACAGAGCACAGTCTCACCTCTGGGACCTTTGTCCCCCCCATTTTCTCTTACACCCCCTGGGGCCAAGGGGTCTCAACACTGAACTCTCTTGGCTCTGAACAATTGCCTCCCCCTGGATGCAGTCTCTGTATTACAAGGAAACAGGCCATGGCTATACAAAAAAAATAGTCCAGCAAAAATGCCACTCCATCTTTCTCCGTTCCTCCAACATCTCTCTCTCTCTCTCTCTTGCCAGACTTCCCCACTGGCCTATTTCTTCCTTCATCCTCCACTCTTATCTCTTTTCTAGGAAGGGTAATGTTCTGTAAAGTTTTCATTGTCCACAAAGGGTTAAAAGCTCTCACAAGCGGCTGGGCTCCTCGCTGCGCTGCATCCCACCCCCCCCCCCTTCTGCCGTGGCCGCACATGGTATCACGTTCCAAGGTAAGAGTCTCAGGCCCGGCTCTCTCTCTCTCTCTCTCTCGGGGTGGGGGGGGGGGGGGGGGGGCGGCTGTCCGATGGCTCCTGGGGTCTCCCTCCCTCTCTGCCGCGCTTTTGACGCCGTTTTCTCACTCTCCACTGCGCCACCGCATCCGTGGCGTGGCCCCGGCGAGGACGAGCTCTGCCACAGCGGAGCTCGAAGACAGCCGCCCACGCGGGGGGAGAGGCCGGGGGCAAGGCCAGCACCTCGCCTCCCTCTCTCCGTCTTCCTCTCTCTCTTCCACCCTCGGCGGGGGGGTTCAGGCCTACCTTCCCGGGCCGCGTGGCTTTTCCTCTCCCCCCGCCCAGCTAGCAGTTCAACAGCTCGAACCCAGAGAACTGCCTATTGGGAAAAGCCTTTCAATTCACTGGGACCACCCAAAGTGCCCATCCAAACTTTGCCAAAGAGAGGAGGAATTAGATGCCCATCTCAAAAGAAATGGCATCCCCTCCTCCAAAATCCAAAACATCCAGGGTCTGATTGTATCCAAAGGTGTCAGAACACTGCTATTGGGCATTACCTGTATGGGGCACTAGCTAAGCTGCACACCAAGACCCAGCGCAGCTCTTTACCTTGTCCAAAAGAAATGTGCTGGCAGAATTTCAAGAAGGCTACCTCGAGGAAGTGCAAAACACATGCCAAATGGATTCTTCCAGGAAGGAGACTGCCTTCCAAAGATGGATACCGTCTCCATAATTGTACAAATTGAGTCAGTGCATCCAAACCAAATAGGCCAGGATAGAAAGTTACTGCTGCCCTTAAGCTGCATGACACAACTTCTTATCTGCACCTCCAACACTGGGGTTAAGTTCTTTCCTTCCCATGAAAAAGCATTGCTGTTCTCGTTCAGGAACTTACCAAGCAAAAGTTGCATACCACATCCGGTACTGACTCGGTCCAACAATGGCTCCTACACAGAAAGGGCCAGGACAGAAATGTCTTGCTGGACTATACCTCCCCACGATACCTTATGAGCTGCCCTACCAAGGTTGTCACCATACCTTTTACTTCCCAAGCAAGGAAAGGCACTCCAAGTCACTTGGCTTTGCCTTGCCTCCAGTACCATGCCTAGTTTTCCTAGCCTACCCTACTTCTAGCTTTGCTTGCTTGCCTATGTCTGCCTTGCCTAGTCCTACAAATAACTTCCTGGCTTTGCTTTGCCTTGCCTACCACTCTTTGCCTTGCCTTCCATGCAGGTAAGGCAGTGCAAAGCAAGTGTAGGCAATTGTAGGCAAGTCAAGGGAGAAGCTGACAAGACTCAAGCTGTGAGGGGAAGTCAATGGAATGGTAGGTAAGAGAAGTCCCAGAAGTTAGAGAGAAGGCCGGGCATAGGAAGTAATGGTAACAGGAAGGGCTAGGCAAGGCAAAGCCCAGTAGGAAAACTGTAGGCAGGTCAAATGTCAGGCATGGATATGCAAGGGAACGCAAAGCAATGGAGAATCAGCAGGGCAAGGCAAGGAAACTGTTGGGTTGCCAAAGCAAGGCAAGTGGCAGGTCCATTAAAAGATTGCTGGTACACGAAAGTGGCCCAGACAGACTGCTCTGTCCAGCCTTGATCTTGCATGGGCTGTCTCTAATCTGCACCTAAGACACTTGGGTTGCCTGCTTCCCTTTGTATGCAAAAGAACTGTCATTCTGCTCCTGAAGCCCAAGGGTGAAAGATGAATTTTGTGTCCAAAATTCAAGACATGTAAGGATAGATGTCAGAAGAAAGCTGTCAGGACAGATAGGTGTGCTTGCACGTGACCTCCTCCAGGCTTCCTCTCACATGCTCCTGAAACGTTGGGGCCTTGAGGAAAAAAGTCAATGGAAGCCTGGAGAATCCTAGGAGAAGCAGGCATGGCAATGCAAGTTGAAGAAATTCCACAAAAAGAGGGGTGGTGAATTCCAGGTGGGGGACTGGCGAGCAAGGTAATGCAAGGCAAGGAAGGGGTTCAAGGGCAAGGCAAGACAAGTGGTGGCTTTGCCAGGCAACACAAAAGAGAGAGAGGCAAGACAATAGGAGTCCTAGAAGGAGAAGGAAGTGAAAGATTGGAGCTGGACAACTGGGAAGCAAAAGAAGGATAGGTGAGCAAGCCAATGCAATGCACTGAAGTTGGTATGAAGGGCAAGGGAAGGACATGCATGGGTCAGGAAGGCAAAGGAAAAGAAAGGAATGGTCAGCAATGACAAGGAAATGCAAGACTGGGTAGGAATGGCAAGACAGTGTGGGGGAGGGATAGGCAACACAATGGGTATCTTAACAGGAAATGTCCATGCAAGGCAAGGCCAAGAGAAAAGTGGTAGAGAGGTCAAGATGGGAAATAGGTGAGTGAGTGCAGCTATGAAAGAAGGAAAGAAAGTGCATAGCTTTTGTGTGTGTGTGTGTGTGTGTGTGTGTGTGTGTGCGTGCGTGTGTGTGTGAAGTTTGCAGGATGTAAAGCAAAGAAAGCTGTCTCTTGATTGTGGAGTGAATGGATTTTTTCTAACATAAGTGGCAGGGTCCAAGCAACCTTTTCATCCTGGCACATCTGCGTGTGTGAGACATAGCCAGAAACTTCTCCATTTAGATTTAGACTGCAAGCAGGACATAGAATGTGACGGTGTGAATAGCTGAGCAGGAAAGCACATAACAACATGAGCATGTTTCAACAGAAGCAGTTTGTGCGAGAAGGAGATGGACTCATGGGACTCCAGCAATATGGCAATGGACTCAGCTGAGAAGCAAAGTGAAATGCCTCAGTGCACGCTCAGAAAATAAAAGGCTGCAAGGAAAAGGCAAGGGGACAGGTCAGTGAAAGCTTTCTGTCCTGGCACACTGAGCTGTTTGAAGGTGAACCGCTATTTGGTTTCACTAAGGACTCGGTTACATGGACTGAATGTGCTTGTCCGTGTAGCTGAGAAGGAAAGTGAGAATCACCGGTACGCTTGGCAGAGCTTGTAGGCTGCGAGGAGAAGACGACAACCAGGCCTGGCTTTTGGCTGTGGCACTTGTTGCAAGGAAGAAGCTGCTGGATGGTTTAAGCTTTTGGGGATCTGTGAGAGTGAAAGACTACACTGGTACCTCATTAAACTAATGATTGTTGATCATCTGGCTGAATCTATGAATTAAACCAGAAGTGAAATTTCCCCCATTCGCCTCAGTTTTTTCACCTTTTCATCCAACAGCCTGAGCCTTTTTGAGGTTGCTGTCAAACGACTTGCCTTGAAAGCTGGAAGTGTCTCAGTTCACCTGCTAAGAAACATGGAAAACAGCTCAAGTCAATTTCAGAATTGCCCTGAGCAGAGCTGGTGTTTTGGTACCTGAAATTACCATTGTGAATATGTGCAAGAATCACCATTTTATTAAGCAAACATTTGAAATACGCTACCAACTTCATCTTCTTGTCGTTGCAGTCCTTGGAAGTTTTGCTATTTACTGAAGCAGGAAACAGATCAAACACGAGAAGCTTAAGAATCCAAGCTCACTGGCCATTGTGCAAATAGCACTTGATGAATTCAAGGTACCATTGTAACATACAGAATGGCTCTATGCAAGAGAATGGACGTTTTGTCCTTCACGGGGGCAGAAAACATTTCTACCACATGAACTCTGGGAGTAATCCATCATGCCTCAGTGTGCTGTGGCTGGTCAGAGAGCTACACGATGAGTCTCTGTGTCCATGGCACTCCCGGGCCGCACAAAAACTCCCCACCTTACAGACAGACATGCACGTAAAGCCCACCGAAAATGCAGTTCTCCAGACAGCTTAGTGAAACCAGCTAGGAGTTCCCAGCACCACGCTGGGCACTTCTATCGACAGGTGGCTTTGCTTTCAATGAATCCAGAACAGAGTTGCATTTTTCTAGTCTTTAGTTCTACTAAGGTACTTTATGTAACATGGCGAGAAAAAAATTGTTTGACGACAATAAATAACAGAGGGGATAATGTGCCTTTTGTTGCTGTCTTCTTTTGTTGCTCCATTTTGCTTGCTTTGTTCTTGCTTTCTGTCAAAGAAACGCTAGCAAAATACCTCATAAAGTCCTGCTGTGAAGACAGACTGCCAGAAAGGTAGAGAAACTTTGAACCTTTACAAGACCCTTGTAGCACGTGTCTTGGTCAATTTCTATGCAGATCCTTTCTTCCAGCAGGACTTTTTTGCACCGTTAGCACACATTGAACTGAATCCAGTACAAAAACAGTGAATAGAGGAACCGTTCTCTTTTCATTTGAATGGTGACAAAAATGCATATCAGATAAAAGCATTTTAGAGCAGCAGGAAAATTTTCTCTGTAGCTAGCAAATCATAAAAAGATGTATATTTACCAGTTGGGTTCCTTTCAGAATTTACAAGAATTCCAGACAGAAAACACAGCTTAGTGAACTGCAAATCTAAATCACAATATCTAGAAAGGTGACATGAAAAAGAGCAAGAGGAAGAAAACAAAAAAAAACAAACCAAAGGAAGCCAGAAATAAGGCACAACCTCTCCTCCTTTTCTGCTTACTACAGTACCTTAGAAGTACCTTCAAGTGTCCTAACAGTCACTTAAGTAGAAAACTGCGCCAAGAACAATTGTGGAAAGCTGTGGAAAACCGTGCTAACCCCACAGAAACATAGGGTTTGCTTTCATGACGATTAAATCTGCATGCAATGTGTATGGTAAGGGTATGTTTTGTATATTCAAAAACAATTTAAAACTATTTCCAAGGGACTGTTTTTTGTTTGTTTTTAATTACTTGGCTAAATATGGCGCATGTTAAAATACTGCAGACATGTGGTTCACTTTAGAGATACCAACTGCAAAGGAGGGAAGAATTTTGTGCGCTTAAGAAAGTAAAGTATTGGAGAGTGCTTTTGTTACTTCTTCAGAAGGTTAGAATATGTGTAAAAGATGCTAGCTGGGGACTTGCAATTAATGAATTATTTGCTGTAAGTAGGTCAAATGACATTAGCTTTCAAAAAGAAAAAGTAGTCTTATTCTACGTGCCAATTCTAAAGAAGATTAATAACCCTTAAGCAGAATATGGATATGAAGAGGGATATGACATCAAAGGTAAAGCAACACTGGTGACAGCAAAAGGCTTACCTGCTTCACACAAAGACAGGAGATAAAATACTATTTTTACACAAACATTGCTATTCAGAGCTTTCATTGAAAAGTTTCAATGCCAATCATGATAGTAAAATTCTGAGTGACAGTAAAATTTACTCAATCATGACAGTAAAATTTGCTCAATCATGAGTAAAATTCTTAGTGTGACCTAAGTACCTTAAGCAAAGGGTAGCTCAAGCATAACTGGTATTTGATGGCAAAAAAGGCAATTTGGCCTGCGTTTGTCACATCTACTCCATTAAAATGCTTACTCTGTCTCAGAATCCTTTTGAGGGATACCAACGCAAGCTGTGAAACTGCATGAAAATGATTATTTAAAGAAGGATAGATTAGAAGAATACAATAATTGTTAATGTTCTTTTCCTTTCAACTGCTTTGTTTGCCCTTTTAAATTTTTTTAAGTCGTTTCTGGTATCATCATGGTAGCACTGCAGCAAGTGTTGGGTTGTAAGCTGTCCATATTGCCAGCTTCTGGTCTGCCTTCAGAAAACCTCCCGCTGGTTTTGTATAGAAATCACAAGCAGTAGAGATGACAAAGACTGCAGAAACCTACTCATCTCCTTCTAGAGCAGGACCATGTCTTTGACCCACTCTTAACTAGACAACTTTCATCAGTCATGAGGGAGTCTCATGTTCAACAGCTAAGCAGTGACAGCAGTAAACGACAAAAAGCACACTGAAATTCTCTTGGGACTCCAGCACAGAGAAATGAAGGAGCTTGAATTCACCCTCTTGGGATGTTTTAAAATGCACATTAGCTTTAGGACAGGAGCTAAGCCATGGTAACCTTTGTTGAGTATGTCTGCGTAGACAGAGTTTCCATCATTGCAGAAGGAATGTTATTTAACCCACGTTATCGTCTCTAGTTGCTAAGCTGCACTTACTGCAGAGTATCTGCAACATATTTTACAGGGTGGGCCTTTATGTGTAATCCCTGAGTAACATACTAGAGAGAGGTATGTTGGGTGGGGGGGGGGGGCAGGACCGGGTTAATACCCTTAAATTTTAACTATTTCAAATAATGGTTACATTTGAAAGTCAAAAAAGATGTAAAACGTTTCTTGCCTAGACGTATTACCAGCACAAACTGTACCAGAATTTATTCCACATAACTGTACCTTGGACGCTCTTTCTCTGGACTGTTCCTTAAGAAACAAAGTCCTTGCTAGAAAGAAAACAAAATTAGCCAAAATATTGGGCTGGATTAGTTCAAAGACTCTGTACTAAAGGCCAAATATGTGTAATAGTAATGAGTGGGTTAAAAGTTACATCAGTGCAGCATAACTCAGTTCAAAGATATCTCGTGTCCTAATTTTCTCACAGAAGACTCTAAAGAACCTGTATTTTTGTGGGTTTGTTTTATCCATTTAGATCTACCCTCTACTTCTTTCCAGTGTATGAGAATGTTTATGACAAGGTTGGAGGACCTCATGTAACCTTCTATAAGTAAAGAAAGAGAAGCTAGGAAAGAAAGACAAAATCATTAATTCCAGGTGGAAAGAGGGAGGCTGACAAAAGAAAACAAAGAAACAATAATAATGAAGTGCCCCCCTGTCTTATGTGAAAAGTAAAGGCACAGACAAGAAAAAACAACTGCAAAATTCTCCCTAGAAAGACACACTTTATCTGGCTCAAGTATTTTGTGGTATATTTCTTGCTGTTTTCTCATGCCAAACATCTTAACCATTGAAGATGTCCCTTTTCTCTTTCTGGAATACAGCTAGGAAGATGGCTGTGTCATTGCTGACAAGCTGCTATTCTCAGAGGTGTCCAGCTGAATGTCCTAGATCAACTGATTTGCTCTGTCACTTTCATATGTGGCATGACTTAACCACTTACAGCTTCAGCACCTGAACTTGCCCAGCCCTACAATTCTTTGCCTCTTGAATGGTTATATAGGCTCCTTGGTAACTGGCATTTGTAAGTACATGAAACTATGCAGAATTTGCACTATGAGATGATGCCAAATGAGTCACGCCGGTAGATTAACTAGGGCATGCAAAGCAGAGAGGGGGGAATGAGAGAACAAGAAGAGAGTACACAAGAAGAGAGTGCAACCTACTTTTTTTTTTTTACAACAGGGCTAACAGTATAGAAATCAAAATGAACGCAAATCCTCCTAGGGGTAGTTCTTGCAAAAGACTAAGACTTCTTTTTGTGTTCACAGGCCTGGAATATTTAGCTTTAGATCACAGCAAAATGCAGATGACAGAACAAGACCATTAAGTCACATACAGTATGAAGCAGTATGAAAGAGGAAAGTAGCTGAGAGCATCAACCTTGCTAAGTAGTCTCAGTATTCTTCTTGACGTTAGCAGAAATTTGAAATCAGTTTTTGAAAATTACAAAGGAGATAGAACAAAAGGCAGCGATGACCCCTCTGGCATAGTGTTTCCTAACAGGGATCTTCCAAATGTAAAGATTGTATTCATCCTTTCAACTGAAGGAAGGTATTAAAACAGCAGGAAGGAAATGGCATCAAATGCTAGAAAGATTCTGGGCAGTGTACTTCTAGACAGAAAGCCATTGATGGAAAACGGACAAAACTGGCACCAATGCAGCAGCATTGTACTAAACCCCAGAAATGTCCACCGCCTCACTCTCTGCCATTCCGGTAATATGCACGCAGCAACTCTGCAACATTCCTACTGATCATCTCCTTGGCAAACTGGGAGTGAGGATCCGTAGTGACGCAGAGTCCCCAGGCAGATGCAAAGGAGAACTGCTTTATTGCAAAAACCAGGCTTTTGAAGCACGCAGGCCTTTATCAGTTCCACAGCGTTAAGCCATAACAAACATCATTCAACCAACTGCCATGCACCATGCTGTGAACACATGACAGTTCTAGAACATGTTGATCTACCTCTAATTCAGCTGCCTCACCTTCCCATAGTCCTTTTCTATTCAGTCAAAGTAACAGGCCTCAGCCCAAGGCCTTCCTTTTTTAAGCTTCTGCCTATATGCAGCAGCAAACCACTAGTTTCTTCCATGCCAAGACTATAGGTAGACGATTTGCATCTGCCCTTCCAGGGAAACATAATGTGGAGAGGAAAACCTGTCAGAGATGTTCAGTCATTCTATTCTCTAGACAGGCCAAATAAATAGAAAAGCAAGCTATAGCATTGTCTACTTGCTCTTATGAAACACCTGCCGCACTCTGACAATGAACTAGCAGAAAACCAGCAAAATCAGACTTGAGGCAAGCAACCCTTTGAAAGGAAAAATGGCGTGATCAACAAAGACAACACATTTAAAAACTATAGAGATACTTGAAATGTCAGCAAAGGCTTCAGAGCAGAGTCTGAACTAATGGGGTACAGTTAAAACACTCCCAAGAAAAACATGAGTAAAGATTTAAAAAATTCCAAGGAAAACATTGGCAACTGATGTGTTGAAGCCTTCAGGAAATCAGTGGCCACTGATTTAGATAGGCCATTCAAGTAAATCCAGTGTTGTGCGGCTTCGTTGTTTGCCTTTTGGAAGCTACCACTCTCTCCGTCTCCCGGAGGTGAAGAAGTGGCTTCTTCTTGTGAAGAGCATGGTGCCAGTCTCAGGGCATGGTCGCACGACTCGAAGAGCATAGTGCGGGTTGCAGTGCTCTCCTGTGCGCTGCTTTAGCAGAAAAACACCCGGGACCTTCTCTTAGCTTCCGAGAGCTCCGTATCTTCGTCTTTAGCGTCTCTTGTGTTTTGCGGAGAAAAGAAGAGAACTAGACAACTTTTACAAAGTTGTATAGAACTGGTATGAGTTTATTGCAGCGCTGGACGCATGCGTACCCCAAAGGTACCAAAATGGCATGTGTACCTCTGAGAACTTCAGGTCTCCTTTTATCCCCCTTGTACATACATATGCATACAGTTTCACAATAGGCTCATACATATTCATTTTTGTGGATTTCAGCGTGACATTTGCTGCTAGTTCTCTTTATCAAAAGGAATTCCTAGGTCAGGTTGTCCTGGCCTTGCTTCATGTCTCTGATTACTTTATCAGTCTATTCAATATCTCTTGTTTTGCAGTTTTCCCTTCAGCTTTGGCTTACAGACTTTTCACCCTTTTTAGACTTTTAACCTAATTCAGAAGGGATCTTTACTTAGGGGGATTTTTACTCTGTCTCACTTGTGACCTAAATAAAAACAAAAGGCTATTTCACTATATCTTGCAAGAAGAAATGGTGACTGTTCACTAAACATCTCCCATCATGTTCTAGAAGTAGGACGAAAATCTGCCGAGTGTTAAGCAAGAAGCAAAAGAAAGTTGTCCAAAACTCCTTCCATTTCGAATGTTAATGTGAATGGAAAAGGCAGGAGAGTGGAAAGGTACTGTATTCTCTCAGTTTGCAAGCTGCTTACACAATATCAGTGTAGTGTGGCTTCGTTGTTCGCCTTTCAGAAGCTACTGATACCTCCGTCTCTCGGAGGTGTAGAAGCGGTTTCTTCTCGAGAAACGCATTGTGCCGGTTGCAGTGCTCCCCGGAGTGCAACTACTGCCAATAGAGAGCTGGGACCAGCATTTAGCTTTGGAGAGCTAGCTGTTCTCATCTCTAAGTGTCTCTCGTCGTCTATATCAAAGCAAAAAGCTTTCCCACTATATCCCGCAGGGAGAAACTGTGCCAGTACAGAAAACATCTCCCATCCTGTTCTAGAGGTTCCACGAAGGTCTGCAGGTTGTTTAGCAAGAAGCAAAAGAAAGTTGTCCAAAACTCCTTCCCTTCGAATATTCATGTGAATGGAAAAGGCAGGAGAGTGGAAAGGTACTGTGGTGTCTACTAGTTTGCATGCTACTTACACAATCCCAGTGTTGTGCAACAATTAGCTTTGCAGGGCACTGTAACTTCGTTTCTAACTGCCCTTTGCCGCCTACATCTAAGCAAAAAGCTTTTCCACTATGTCTTGCAAGGAGAAACTGTGGCAGTACAAAAAACATCTCCCATCGTGTTCTACATGTTTCAGGAGGTACTGTAACTTCGTTTCTAACTGCCCTTTGCCGCCTACATCTAAGCAAAAAGCTTTTCCACTATGTCTTGCAAGGAGAAACTGTGGCAGTACAGAAAACATCTCCCATCATGTTCTACATGTTTCAGGAGGTATGCAGAGTGTTTAGCAAGAAGCAAAAGAAAGTTGTCCAAAACTCCTAGCATTCGAAGGTTTCTGGGAATGGAAAAGGCAGGCTTATGGAAAGGTAATGTTTTCTATCAGTTTGTAAGCAGCTTACACATTCGCAGTGTTGTGCAGCGATTCGATTTGCAGTGCACTGTAACTTCGTCTTGAAGTCCATCTTGTCACCTACATCTAAACAAATAGCTTTTTCACTATGTCTCGCAAGGAAAAACTGTTCCAGTACAGAAAACATCTCTCATCGTGTTCTAGAGGTTGCACGCTGCTCTGTGGAGTGTTTTCCAAGAAGCAAAAAAAAGTTGGCCAAAAATCCATCCGTTCTAATAATAATGTGCCTGGAAAAGGCAGGAGAGTGGAAAAGCAGTGTTTTCTATCAGGTTGCAAGTTGCTTACATATTGTGTATCAAAGTTACCAATCCCGATGTCTCCGGGTGTGTCCTGCTTACTTCTCCTGGCTCTCGCTGCTGGGCCAAAGGCGGCTGCTGTGTTTCTTTTCCACAGAGACACCTCGGTCTTAGCTGGAGACAGCAGTTGAGCACTTAGGAAGGTCTAGGCAGGAAAGGGACTCAGTTTACCTTTGGCGGAGAAGCTTACAGTGTCAGTGAAGAAAGGAGGGAGCCCTGTTGTAAGTTTAGTCCAGGTTTTATTGATGCATACTGGATCTCTGTAGAAGTCTTAGGACTTAATCCTGGACACACAACCTCTTGGTGGTCTCGGAGGCAGGAACAAGGGCCGAGCACATGTTCTCGTGTCTTTTTCAAGCCTCGGTCTAGGGGCGGGGGAGGGACAGGTGAAAGCCAACCAGGTGTCAGGGGATGGCCTAGAGAGATTTGATTGATAGACAGGAGGGCAGAGGATGATGGGAAACAGGTAGTTGCGTAACACTGCAACATCTCCCCCTAGTTGTGTTTAAAAAGAAGAAAACGGTGTTTGTGGTGCAGAGTGCTTGCCAAACCATGGTTGGTAAATTAGTTCCTCCTCTATAGGAGGTTCAGTGTTTTCCACTGAGGGCTCCATGTCATTCAATGGAGTACTAAGGGTTTCTAAATGGTAAACTTCAGGAGGGGAAGATGAGCTTGAAATCAACTTGAGAACCATGCATTTGACCAGTCTTAAAACAATGCTAACAACTACAACAATGATAACTAATATTAACAATACTGAAATTACAGTTTTCAGAATAGATCCCAACCAGCCCGAGAGTCCCCAGCCTTTGAACAGTCCACTCAGCCAGTCATCCGTTTCTCGCTTGATGTCGCTCACCATGGTTTTCATCTTGTCGATCATGGCATGGATGTTCTCTGTCTTTGATGACAAATTGAGGCAGCAGAGACCTTCAAATTCTTCACAGCGATGGTTGTGCAGAAGGAGCAGATAGTCTATGGCTGCTCTATTCTGAATGGTGGCCTGCCTGGTAATTTCCTCATCTGATAAGAGGTCACTCAGGGCAGTAGAAGTAAGGTTTGCTTGTTTAGCAACCCAACATTCCAATCGGCCTAATTCTCCCATGCTTTTTGCTGCCGAGACCCACGGCAGAAGGACAGTAATTGCGGTCTTAGGTCTAGACCAGTGAACAATTTCCGAATTACAGTCAGGGTCTAATTGCCTTAGGTCTCTTTTTTGGATAGCCAATGTATGTGTGTTGTTTTTTGTTTGCCAATGAATTAGGTTTGTTCGATTTGGGGTTAATAGGCTCAGCTTGCCAAAAGTACATGGACCTCCGAGCAGACGAGGAGGGATACCTGCCCATGCTCTGTCCCCACATATTAAAAACATGCCTTTTGGGAGTTCGCGAGGCTTATAATCACTACTTGATGAGTGTATGACTAGGACAGAATTTTCACACCAGTTTTTGTCTGTATAGTGTGGATTGCTAAGGTCAGAATAGGTGTCTCATTTACCATCCTGATATGACAATCGGGAATTAAATTTAAAGTGAATGCAAAAGGTTGCATTCATGGAGCCCAGGAGATGGAACTCTGGTGGCTCCCTCTTTGGCACTGGTAACTTTCTTGCCCACTCCTGCCAAAACAGTAAAGGATTGTCAGCAGTATAGCGGCCAGGAGAAGGCGCAAGTAAGTTAACTTCATTTAAGGCATTCCACATTTCATTTGGGAACTCTGAGGATTTAAAAGGAACTCCCACCAGGCAAGTTGAGAGGGGGTCAGAGGCCGTCGCTGTGGAGAGACAAATGTGATCTTGTCCGAGGGCTCTGGCTAAGGTGGTTCACACGTTCGCTTTGGGCTGAGGGACTATCCAGGAAATCGCTGGAGAAATGATCACAAGTAGGATGAGGAGCAGGCTCGGTCTAATGGCATCTCGAGACTGCACGCGAACAGCGGAATCTAAACCAGTAAAAGGAAACTTAAAACAAACATATTACAAGCTGTTCCAGATAGGAGGCTTTAATGGAATTTCCTCTAGAGAACGCGTGTGGCGTTTTCTTCTCCAGGCAGCGTTAGCAACCTGGGGCACTTCTGTGGATTTCTTTGAGACCTTGGAAACATAGGGCCTTACCCACTTGGAGGGAACCCACTTTAACCCAGAGGGGGTGGACACACAGGCGTATCCACGTCCCCAAGTGACTAAGTTGTAAGGTCCCACCGTTTTCCAAGTCTCAGGGTCTTTTACTAAAACCGGAGGCTTTTCTTTTAGCTTCAAGTGACTGCTCCCCCCAAAGTGGCGCAGGATGGGCGGGTTCAGGCTGTCAAAGGAACAATTCAGAAAATTTATCGTGAATAATGCCCTGGACAACCGGATGTGGGGGGGTTCCACTTTCAGAACCTGTTGTTGCTGTTCCAGGACTCTTTTAATACTGCAGTGAGTCCTTTCCACAATGGCTTGACTTGTAGGGGAGAAGGGGATGCCAGTTTTATGCTCCACTCCCCATTGCTGCGGGAAGCTCCCGAATTCCTTGGATTTATAGGCAGGGCCATTATCAGTTTTCAGCTCCTTGGGGATGCCCATGAAAGAAAAAGCCTGTAAGAGGTGCTTAATGGCATCATTAGATGACTCTCCTGTGTGGGCAGAAGCATAGACGGCTCCAGAAAAGGTATCTACACTAACATGAACGTATTTCTGCCGTCCAAATGACTGTACGTGTGTGACATCTGTTTGCCACAGTTCACAACTGTTTAACCCCCTAGGGTTTGCTCCCGCACTCACTGTAGGGAGTGCATGTTGTTGGCAATTTGGGCATGTGTCCACAATCGCCTTGGCCTGTTCTCGAGTGATGTTAAACTGACGAACTAGGCCGGGTGCATTTTGGTGGAAGAGCTGGTGGCTGATTTTTGCCTGTTCAAAGACATTAGGAAGAGTGGCCATCACTGCAGGTGCAGCAAGAGCATCTGCCCTTCTGTTACCCTCAGCGATAAACCCTGGCAAGTCGGTGTGTGACCTGACGTGCATCACATAAAATGGTTGCTCTCGGCGAGTGACTAACTTTACAAGTTTTGAGAGCAATTCAAACAGTGTGATGTTAGACACTTCTTGCAGTGTTGCTTGGTCTGCTCTGGATACTACTCTTGCCACATATGCAGAATCTGTAATCAGATTGAATGGTTCTGAGAATCTTTCAAAAGCCCTAACAACAGCAGCCAATTCAGCAACCTGAGGTGAACCTTCCACCTCAGCAATGTCTGTCTCCTATTGCTGGGTTTGAGGATCCTTCCAAGTCATAACAGACTTGTGGGACCTCCCCGATGCATCTGTAAAGACAGTCAGAGCCTTTTTTAAAGGTCTCTTACTCAGAGCACTTCTTACTTTCAGAATAAATTGAACCTCCTGTTCAAACATTTTGTGGGCAGGCCGGTGGACCGAAATTTGTCCTGAGTAGGAATCCAGAGCAAACTGCAACACTTGATTTTCTCGAAGCAATTGCTCCAATATTTGCATAGAATTTTGACCTGATTTTAGCTCAATTGGAATGTGAATGCACTCAAAGTCACATCTTGCTAACTCCCTGATCCGGGTCCTTGCTTTCCGGATCAGTTCTGCTACCAGCTCCTGAGGCTTTGTCATTCTCTTGGACTTTTTGTGACTAAGGAAAACCCATTCTATGATCAAGAGAGGGTCTCTCTTGTCCTGGCCCTTTTTAGGTGTGCCCTTTGTCTTAGGTGTATGTTTTTCCTCCCACTGGAAAATGATTCCATGGAGGTGTGGCAACTTACCTAAGATGATAAATTTGAATGGCAGGTCAGGATGGCATCAGTGAGCCTGTCTTGTAGACATTGCGATCTGAACCTTTTCTAGAGCTTTCCGTGCCTCTGGGGTAATAGACCTAGGAGCACCTGGGTCCTCTCCCCCTTTCAATAAATTGAAAAGAGGGGCAAGGTCGTCATTAGTCAGACCGAGCCATGGTCTTACCCAACTCAAAGATCCACACAGCTTGTGGACATCCGCAAGGGTCTTGATCTTTGGATTGATTTCTAATTTTTGAGGAACAATGGTCCTATTTCCAATTTCTAGGCCCAAATATTTCCAAGGTGGCATCTTTTGAATTTTCTGTTCCTGGAGCTCGAACCCTGCAACAATCAATGCACTGATTGTTAGGTCAAGGACATGTGTGAGTAGATCATCATTGGAAGCACACACAAGTATATCATCCATATAGTGATAGATGATGGCTTTTTCTGCGGCTGCACGGACTGGGGAAAGCAGGGAAGAGACATACCACTGGCAGATAGCTGGGGAGACCTTGAGGTCCTGAGGAAGAACTGTCCAATGGCACCTTTTCATAGGGGCTTCCATGTTGATGGTCGGGACCGAAAATGCGAAACGCGGTGCATCGTCAGGGTGGAGGGGAATATGGAAAAACAATCTTTTATATGAATAACAGCTAATTTCCAATCCTGGGGAAGCATTGTTGGGGATGGCATTCCAGGTTGGGGAGAGCCCATATCTTCAATAACATTATTAATTTGTCGGAGGTCGTAGAGGAGCCGCCATCTCTTTTTGTCAGCTTTCTGAATAACAAACACTGGAGAATTCCACGGGGACATGGTCTCCAAAATGTGACCCTTTTTCAGTTGCTCTTCTACTAGCCCCTGAAGCGCCTTTATTTTTTGTTTACTAAGCGGCCATTGTTTCACCTGAACTGGTTTGTCTGTTTTCCACTTCAGTTTTTGGGTGAGGCGCTGTTGTTTAATGGCCGCTGTACAAAAATGCTGTGGGGAGTCTGGAATATTAATTGTGACACCCCACTGGGCCATCAAATCTCTCCCTAACAAAGGTTCTGAATAATCTAACACAAATGGACGGATATTAGCCATTTGTCCGTTTGGACCTTCAATTTGGACAATGTTTTTGGATTGTCTAGCCAATTGCATGCCTCCTACACCTTGAACATGACCGGCAATGGCCTTCAAAGGCCAATGTGCTTGCCAGTCCTGTACTGGGATCACTGTGCAGTCTGCACCTGTGTCTACAAGCATCTAAATGCGTTTTGATTCACCACCACCACTGACATTGCACGATAATTTGGGTTTGTGAGTTCCAATAGCTTGGACCCGGGCGACTGTGGGCCCTTGTTTTTTGGTGCTTTCAGGTAAAAATGGCACAGGGATAGCTTGTGCAACAATTTGACCTTTGGGAAGAAACAGAGGTGGGTGAATGCAGTGCAGCCCGAGAACGAATTGCTCAGGATCTGACGTTGTCATTCCTGGAGCAATTTCTATCTCCTGTGGTGTGTGTTTGGTGTCCCCAACAATGATGTACTTACAGCGAATGTGGTGCCACATACCCTTCTGTTCTGGATTGACAGAAACAAAATGCCAATCGGTGTCTTTCAGCTGGAGTGATTCTGTCAGCTGTAACCTGTAAGGCTCATGAACAGAATATGTGGTTAACATTGGTTCACGTAAATCATAACAAAGGTTATTTTGTTCAGCCCTTAACAATGAATTAGTAGATGTGATTTGTGAAGCATCTGCTTCACTTGCAGAAACAGTGACATTACAGCGCGCTTGGTTAGATTTGGTTCTTATATTCACTTGGCCTGCTCTTTTTGTGTCTGCACGCTGAGGAGGCCGGCGCTCCCATTTTAGTTTTTTTGTTGTTGTTGACTTTCTGGGAGTGTTTGTAATTTCCCTCCCATGTTATTTCTAAATTCGTCAAATTGCTTTTTCAGGGGGCACTGGCTACTCCAGTGCCCAAGGTTACTGCAAAGCGGGCATGGCTTAGTGCGTACAACCGCAGCTGGTCATCGCTGCTGCCCAGGGTGCTGCTGTGCTGAGGGAGCGGGCACAGGGCTGGCAACGGCGACATGCTGAGGTGTTCTTGGCAGCTTTGATCTGGTATCTTCAGTAACACCCATCAGAGGCACTTTCTTGTTACAAACTAGAAGCATATCTTTTAATGTGGGGGGAGGTTCTAAAGGAAGCCTTAGAATTGCTGCTCGGCACTGTTCATTTGCATTTGTAAATGCCATTTCCTCTAAAACCTCTTCCCTTGCATTCTCTTTTTTAACTTGGATTTCAATGGCTCTAGTTAACCTTTCTACGAATTTCAGAAAGGCTCCGATGGTAGCTGCTTAATATTACTATAGGGTTCAAAAGGCCCTTCAGGTTAGAGGAAAAGAAGGCTTTTTTCAGCTGCTTCTTTTACCTTCTCCAGTACTACTTCAGGTATAGCAGTTGCTTGGATTGAGGGGGAGGACACTGCCCTTCACCGGAGAGATGCTCAATGGTAATTGGCACACCATTAGCATCTCTCGCTGTGTTTGGATCAGCCTGCAAGCTTGGGAGAGCCTCTTTTAACAGTTGTTTCCATGATATTTCCCATAATTTAAATTCTGTAGACGTCATGAGGCATGAGAAAAGCTGTTTTAAATCATGCGGGACCACTATATTTCTGCTCAATTCAGAATTTAAAAGACCATGGAAGTATGGACTGTGTGGTCCATACTCCTTGTGGGATTTACATATCTCCTTAATTGATTGACGTCCAAAAGAGTTCCAATTAGCAGTCTGGGCTGCTCCCCCTTGCGCTGCAGGCTGGTATGTAACAGGGGCAAATGACAGAATAGGACCTTGTATCGGGTATGCAGCTTGTTGCTCTGTATCCCTTGAATTGGAAGCATTGGGATAAAAGTAGGTTTGGGGACATGCAGTGGGCGTGCCCCCACCGTGGGAACTCGGGGAGGGGGCGACAACGCAATGGGAGCAGAAGGCGGGGTTATGGGTCGGGCAGGGGGTGGGGATACCGTGGGAACAGGGGGTGGGGACACAAGGTGACGTCACTTCGGTAGACGCCCCCTGGGAGGAGTAGAGGGGCGGGGCTGAGGGTACGGCAGGAAAGGGAGGGGGAGGGTCCCTTGGCTGTTCAAGGGGTTCTTGGGAAGAAGGTGACGAGGTTTGAGAAGATGCCACGTGGCCTCCTCCATCTTGGGTAGCCCCTGGGTACCGGGGGCAATGTTGGGATCACTGCTCTCCAAGGATTTCACTGTGCTCTGGGTTTCAGAGCTGGGGAAGCAGGGTTTTGGGGAGTTTCCCACAAGGGCCTGGCCAGGGCTTTGTGGAACAGCGGGTTCAGGTATTTAATGTGCCCTGGGAGTCGACTTCCCAGATCATGAGGAGGGTCTGCTTCCTTTAAAATACCAAGTTTTGAGGTAAGGGGTTTGGGACAAGAAGAGGGGGACACAGGGAGAGCAGAGGTACAACACGGCTTAGAATTGGCTTTTTCTCCAATTCTTTTTGTTTGAGTAAAGCAGTCCCGAATTTGTAAACTCCAGAATACAAATTTAGCTGATGCTGTATCCTCCAGACTGTCCCAAAGATATCAATTATTTCCAACTATATCCTAGAATTGAATGTTTTGGACTTCTTCAGGAGAAGTTTGTGGGAAGTGCAGAAAAAGCCACCTTATAAACTTTTTCAATTTTCCTTGGAGAATTTCACATTTGCATTAGCTAAAATTGAAATAATATGATAATACACTCCTTTTCGTTCTGTGCTTAATTTCGAGCTCATTTTTGATGTAATGGCACAGAACAAGTCCCGCTGACCGAAAAATAAAGCAAAAATCTGCTACCGAGTTTCAAAAGAAAAAAAAAACAAACCTACGATTAAAAGGTGAAAACAGGCGAAACCTTATACAATGTAGCTGTATTCACCACTTTCAAAACTGCAGCGGCCGCAGGGAATTGGAACCCGCCCAGCCACGTGGAAACAGAGATCAAGCCCCCCCCCCCCCCGGGGTAAGGCAGCCCCTCTCCCGGCGCCATGTGGAAACAAAACTGAGGCAGTCGCTCCCCCCCCCCAGCCACGTGGAGAGACAGAGACAGAGGTTTCCCTTCCCCACCCACGTGGCCAGACAGAAAACCGGGGCTGGCCCGCGCCGAGCTGCACGAATTTAAAAACAGTTAATACACGCTACTAAATTACAGCTTTACAGAGAAACACCTTTTTTCTCAGGGGCTGCGCAGCCTAAAATGCAAAGAGCAAAAAGGAACTCGGCTCACAGCAGAGACGAATTTTGAGATTCTACCCCCCAAAGGAGGAGGAATACTTACCAAAATCGAAACTGTTGCGATGTTGGTCAAGCAGGCTTTCTTCACTGGAATAGGACCCTCCTTTGGGCACGAGGAGGCTGTCCTATTTTCCCCTGGAAAAATTAGATCCCAGAAAGGAGCAGTATTTTCCAAAGGCGCAATGCTTTCGACGAGGCTTTTTGCGGGTTAAATCCCAAGTCTCTCTGGGGGGGCCGTATATCACCTTGCCCTATCCCAGTGGAAGCAGAGCTGCTGTAAAGCTTTTCCAAGGTTCTGGGATCCCTTTTGGGGCTGCAGATTCGAGCAGCCGCACGGTGGGCGCCAGTTATTGTGTATCAAAGTTACCAATCCCGATGTCTCTGGGTGTGTCCTGCTTACTTCTCCTGGCGCTCGTTGCTGGGCCAAAGGCGGCTGCTGTGTTTCTTTCCACAGAGACACCTCGGTCTTAGCTGGAGACAGCAGTTGAGCACTTAGGAAGGTCTAGGCAGGAAAGGGACTCAGTTTACCTTTGGCGGAGAAGCTTACAGTGTCAGTGAAGAAAGGAGGGAGCCCTGTTGTAAGTTTAGTCCAGGTTTTATTGATGCATACTGGATCTCTGTAGAAGTCTTAGGACTTAATCCTGGACACACAACCTCTTGGGTGGTCTCAGAGGCAGGAACAAGGGCCGAGCACATGTTTCTCGTGTCTTTTTCAAGCCTCGGTCTAGGGGCGGGGGGAGGGACAGGTGAAAGCCAACCAGGTGTCAGGGGATG
The DNA here is from genome assembly GCA_009764595.1 of Geothlypis trichas. NCBI lineage: Eukaryota > Metazoa > Chordata > Aves > Passeriformes > Parulidae > Geothlypis > Geothlypis trichas. The sequence continues at coordinate 32,158 of WSPJ01000113.1, forward strand.
GCCTAGGGAGATTGATTGATAGACAGGAGGGCAGAGGATGATGGGAAACAGTGAGTTGCGTAACACTGCAACACTTACCAATGCCGCTTCGTAGTTCGCTGCTCAGAAGCTGCCGCAGTCTCTGTCTCGCGGAGGAGAAGAAGATGCTTCGTGGCGCGACGAGCGTGTGCCGGTTGAAGGGCATTGCGCCGGTCGTGGTGTGCTCCGGAGCACATCTAGTGCCGAAGATTGCCCGTCAGCGGCGCTTAGCTTTGCGTGCTCCGTGAACCTGGTCTTTAGCGTCTCCTGCCGGCTACAGGTTAAGCATAAAGCTTTTCCACTATGTATCGCAAGGAGAAACTGTGCCTGTTCTGTAAACATCTCCTATCCTGCTGTGGAGATTGCACGCAGGTCTGCAGAGTGTTTTGGCGGCAAGAAAAAAGAAAGTTGTCCCAAAACGCCATCCATTCAAATGTTACCTGGAAATGGAAATGCAGGAGAGTAATAGGTACTGTTTTCTATCAGTTTGCAAGCTGCTTACACAATGCCAGTGTTGTGCAGCCATTAGCTTTACAGTGTACTGTAGTAAGTGCCTCTTGTCACCTACATCTAAGAAAATACTTTTTCCCCATGTCTTGCAAGTAGAACTGTGCCTGTTCAGAAAACATCTACCATCGTTTTTTGTAATAAGTAGCAATATGTTGTTCATTAATTAAATTAATAGCTGAATAATTCTTACAATATAAAAGCAAGAGCTAAATAGTTGAGATTGCTCGTGACTGTAACAATAGTCGACCTGGCAAGAATTGCTGAGCTTGCAGAAACGTATAGTGCTTAGAATTGCTTAGCTTGCAGAAAATGTATAGTGCTTTGGAAACATATGTTTATAGTTATGTCCTATAAGAAAAAGTCCACCCAGTGAACAAAGCGGGCCCCCTTCTCCTTCAAGACCACCAGAACAGTTATGCCATCCCAAGAGGAGAAGAAATAAACAACCAACCCCAGAAAGGGGGGTTGCGGACTTTTGAGAGCAGAGTTCTCTCAGTCCCCCCAGCGCTGAACTTTTGCTTGTCACTGCTTGCTTTAAAAAAAATAAATTCTGATTGGAAAATAAATTTACATGTAAGATTCTTCTTTATAACAAATGATGCCGTGACTCGGATCCAGGAAATGGGCCCCAGACTTTGCGGAGGCATCCCCACCCCTTTGGTGGGCTCCGGAGATCTTTGGGCCACCCGGTAACCTGGATCTTAAGAACCTAAATTCAGTGAGCAAGCCAAAGAGTATACTCGAACCCTGTAAACTTTGTGCACGAAGATACGAGCGAAGACGCAGGACGTGAGTATATGGGTGAACCACTCGGTTGGGGTTGGGATCCCAGGGCACGGTGAATGAGATGTCCAACTGCGGACGAAGTGAAAGGGACCCTCCAGTAGTGCGGTTCTCGTAGCTCACGAGGGAGCGAGCTGCTACCAAGGGGTGTGTGTGTGTGTGTGTGTGTGTGTGTGTGTGTGTGTGTGTGGAGGTGCCTTAGAAGATGGGCAGAAGGAAAGCAAGCCTTCTGATCCCATGGGGGGGCCCCCGGTTACCCTCAATACCAAAGGATAGTCCATTAGGATTAATGCTTAAGTATTGGGATGATTTTCCCTCCAGAAAGGGGAAGGATAAGGCAAAAATGATAAATTATTGTATAATGTATCAAAAAGTCCCCGATGTCTCCGGGTGTGTCCTGCTGACTTCTCCTGGCTCTCGCTGCTGGGCCAAAAGGCGGCTGCTGTGTTTCTTTTCCACAGAGACACCTCGGTCTTAGCTGGAGACAGCAGTTGGGCGCATAGGAAGGTCCAGGCAGGAAAGGGACTCAGTTTACCTTTGGCGGAGAAGCTTACAGTGTCGAGAAGAAAAGAAGCGAGCTCTGTTGTAAGTTTAGTCCAGGTTTAATAGATGCATAACGGTTCCTGTGGTGGTTCCAGGACGTGACCTGGACAGAACCTCCTTGGTGGAAATCGGAGAGGCAACAGAGGACGGGCCACATGGTCTCTGTATTTTCAGCTCAGATTAGGGGTGGGGAAGGACAGGTGAAAGCCAATCAGATGACAGGGGATGCTCAGGTAGATTGATTGATGGCAGCTAGGTGGGAGGAAAAGGAGGAGGGGACAGGGGGAGGAGTTGCGTAACACTGCAACATATCCCCCTAGTTTTGTTTAAAAAGAAGAAAACTGGGTTTGTGGTGCAGAGTGCTCGCCAAACCATGGTTGGTAAATTAGTTCCTCCTCTATAGGAGGTTCAGCGTTTTCCACGGGGGCTCTATGTCATTCAAGGAGTACTAAGGGTTTCTAAATGGTAAACTTCAGGAGGGGAAGGAGCATGAAATCAGCTTGAGAACCATGTTTGACCAGTCCTAAAACAATGCTAACAACTACAACAATGATAACTAATACAAACAATACCGAAATTACAGTTTTCAGAATAGATCCCAACCAGCCTGAGAGTCTCCAGCCTTTGAACAGTCCACTCAGGCAGTTGTCAGTTTCTCTGTTGATGTCTGAGAGCTTTGCCAAGATAGTCCATACATTCGCTTTGGCTTGAGGGTTTTGCAGGAGATTGCTGGTGAAACGATCGCAGGATGAGGAGCATGCTCGGTCTCATGGCATCTCGAAGCTACACAGGAACAGTGGGATCTAAATGGTAAAAGGAAACTTAAGACAGACATATTACAAATATTCCAGATAGGAGGCTTTAATGGAATTCCTCCAGAGAACGCGTGTGGCGTTTTCTTCTCCAGGCAGCGTTAGCAACCTGGGGCACTTCTGTGGATTTCTCTGAGACCTTGGGAACATAGGGCCTTACCCACTTGGAGGGAACCCACTTTAACCCAGAGGGGGTGGACACACAGGCGTATCCACGTCCCCAAGTAACCAAGTAAGGTCCCACTGTTTTCCAAGTCTCAGGTCTTTACTAAAACCGGAGGCTTTCTTTTAGCTTCAAGTGACTGCTCCCCCCAAAGTGGCGCAGGATGGGCGGGTTCAGGCTGTCAAAGGAACAATTCAGAAAATTTATCGTGAATAATGCCCTGGACAACCGGATGTGGGGGGGTTCCACTTTCAGAACCTGTTGTTGCTGTTCCAGGACTCTTTAATACTGCAGTGAGTCCTTTCCACAATGGCTTGACTGTAGGGGAGTAGGGATGCCAGTTTTATGCTCACTCCCCATTGCTGCAGGAAGCTCCCGAATTCCTTGGATTTATAGGCAGGGCCATTATCAGTTTTCAGCTCCTTGGGGATGCCCATGAAAGAAAAGCCTGTAAGAGGTGCTTAATGGCATCATTAGATGACTCTCCTGTGTGGGCAGAAGCATAGACGGCTCCAGAAAAGGTATCTACACTAACATGAACGTATTTCTGCCTTCCAATGACTGTACGTGTGTGACATCTGTTTGCCACAGTTCACAACTGTTTAACCCCCTAGGGTTTGCTCCCGCACTCACTGTAGGGAGTGCATGTTGTTGGCAATTTGGGCATGTGTCCACAATCGCCTTGGCCTGTTCTCGAGTGATGTTAAACTGACGAACTAGGCCGGGTGCATTTTGGTGGAAGAGCTGGTGGCTGATTTTTGCCTGTTCAAAGACATTAGGAAGAGTGGCCATCACTGCAGGTGCAGCAAGAGCATCTGCCCTTCTGTTACCCTCAGCGATAAACCCTGGCAAGTCGGTGTGTGACCTGACGTGCATCACATAAAATGGTTGCTCTCGGCGAGTGACTAACTTTACAAGTTTTGAGAGCAATTCAAACAGTGTGATGTTAGACACTTCTTGCAGTGTTGCTTGGTCTGCTCTGGATACTACTTGCCACATATGCAGAATCTGTAATCAGATTGAATGGTTCTGAGAATCTTTCAAAAGCCCTAACAACAGCAGCCAATTCAGCAACCTGAGGTGAACCTTCCACCTCAGCAATGTCTGTCTCCCACTGCTGGGTTTGAGGATCCTTCCAAGTCATAACAAACCTGTGGGACCTCCCCGATGCATCTGTAAAGACAGTCAGAGCCTTTTTTAAAGGTCTCTTACTCAGAGTGCTTCTTACTTTCAGAATAAATTGAACCTCCTGTTCAAACATTTTGTGGGCAGGCCGGTGGACCGAATTTGTCCTGAGTAGGAATCCAGAGCAAACTGCAACACTTCATTTTCTCAAAGCAATTGTTTAATATTTGCATAGAATTCTGACCTGATTTTAATTCAGTTGGAATGTGAATGCACTCAAAGTCACATCCTGCTAGCTCCCTGATCCGGGTCCTTGCTTTCCGGATAAGTTCTGCCACCAGCTCCTGAGGCTTTGTCATTTTTGGGCCGTTTGTGACTGAGGAAAACCCATTCTATGATCAAGAGAGGGTCCCTCTTGTCCTGGCCCTTTTTAGATGTGCCCTTTGCCTTAGGTGTATGTTTTTCCTCCCACTGGAAAATGGTTCCATGGAGGTGTGGCAACTTACTAAGATGTTAAGTTTGAATGGCAGGTCAGGCCGGCATCGGTGAGCCTGTCTTGTGGACATTGCAATTTGAACCTTTTCTAGAGCTTTCCGTGCCTCTGGGGTAATGGACCCAGGAGCACCTGGGTCCTCTCCCCTTCAATAAATTGAAAAGAGGGGCAAGGTCTTCATTAGTCAGACCGAGCCATGGTCTTACCCAACTCAAAGATCCACACAGCTTGTGGACATCCGCAAGGGTCTTGATGTTTGGATTGATTTCTAATTTTTGAGGAACAATGGTCCTATTTCCAATTTCTAGGCCCAAATATTTCCAAGGTGGCATCTTTTGAATTTTCTGTTCCTGGAGCTCGAACCCTGCAACAATCAATGCACTGATTGTTAGGTCAAGGACATGTGTGAGTAGATCATCATTGGGAGCACACAAGTATATCATCTATATAGTGATAGATGATGGCTTCTCTGCAGCTGCACGGACTGGGGAAAGCAGGGAAGAGACATACCACTGGCAGATAGCTGGGAGACCTTGAGGTCCTGAGGAAGAACTGTCCAATGGCACCTTTTCATAGGGGCTTCCATGTTGATGGTCGGGACCGAAATGCGAAACGCGGTGCATCGTCAGGGTGGAGGGGAATATGGAAAAACAATCTTTTATATGAATAACAGCTAATTTCCAATCCTGGGGAAGCATTGTTGGGGATGGCATTCCAGGTTGGGGAGAGCCCATATCTTCAATAACATTATTAATTTGTCGGAGTGTGTAGAGGAGCCGCCATCTCTTTTTGTCAGCTTTCTGAATAACAAACACTGGAGAATTCCACGGGGACATGGTCTCCACAATGTGACCCTTTTTCAGTTGCTCTTCCACTAGCTCCTCAAGCGCCTTTATTTTTTGTTTACTAAGCGGCCATTGTTTCACCTGAACTGGTTTGTCTGTTTTCCACTTCAGTTTTTGGGTGAGGCGCTGTTGTTCAATGGCCGCTGTACAAAAATGCTGTGGGGAGTCTGGAATATTAATTGTGACACCCCACTGGGCCATCAAATCTCTCCCTAACAAGGTTCTGAATAATCTAACACAAATGGACGGATATTAGCCATTTGTCCGTTTGGACCTTCAATTTGGACAATGCTTTTGGATTGTCTAGCCAATTGATGCCTCCTACACCTTGAACATGACCAGCAATGTCCTGCAAAGGCCAATGTGCTTGCCAGTCCCATACTGGGATCACTGTGCAGTCTGCACCTGTGTCTACAAGCATCTAAATGCGTTTTGATTCACCACTACCACTGACATTGCACGATAATTTGGGTTTGTGAGTTCCAATAGCTTGGACCCGGGCGACTGTGGGCCCTTGTTTTTTGGTGCTTTCAGGTAAAAATGGCACAGGGATAGCTTGTGCAACAATTTGACCTTTGGGAAGAAACAGAGGTGGGTGAATGCAGTGCAGCCCGAGAACGAATTGCTCAGGATCTGACGTTGTCATTCCTGGAGCAATTTCTATCTCCTGTGGTGTGTGTTTGGTGTCCCCAACAATGATGTACTTACAGCGAATGTGGTGCCACATACCCTTCTGTTCTGGATTGACAGAAACAAAATGCCAATCGGTGTCTTTCAGCTGGAGTGATTCTGTCAGCTGTAACCTGTAAGGCTCATGAACAGAATATGTGGTTAACATTGGTTCACGAAATATAACAAAGGTTATTTTGTTCAGCCCTTAACAATGAATTAGTAGATGTGATTTGTGAAGCATCTGCTTCACTTGCAGAAACAGTGACATTACAGCGCGCTTGGTTAGATTTGGTTCTTATATTCACTTGGCCTGCTCTTTTTGTGTCTGCGCGCTAGCAGGCCGGCGCTCCCATTTTAGTTTTTTTGTTGTTGTTGACTTTCTGGGAGTGTTTGTAATTTCTCTCCCATGTTATTTCTAAATTCGTCAAATTGCTTTTTCAGGTGGCACTGGCTACTCCAGTGCCCAAGGTTACTGCAAAGCGGGCATGGCTTAGTGGGTACAACCGCAGCTGGTCGTCGCTGCTGCCCAGGGTGCTGCTGTGCTGAGGGAGCGGGCACAGGGCTGGCAACGGCGACATGCTGAGGTGTCTTGGCAGCTTTGATCTGGTATCTTCAGTAACACCATCAGAGGCACTTTCTTGTTACAAACTAGAAGCATATCTTTTATGTGGGGGAGGGTTCTAAAGGAAAGCTTAGAATTGCTGCTCGGCACTGTTCATTTGCATTTGTAAATGCCATTTCCTCTAAAACCTCTTCCCTTGCATTCTCTTTTTTAACTTGGATTTCAATGGCTCTAGTTAACCTTTCTACGAATTTCAGAAAAGGCTCCGATGGTAGCTGCTTAATATTACTATAGGGTTCAAAAGGCCCTTCAGGTTAGAGGGAAAAGAAGGCTTTTTCAGCTGCTTCTTTTACCTTCTCCAGTACTACTTCAGGTATAGCAGTTGCTTGGATTGAGGGGGAGGACCACTGCCCTTCACCGGAGAGATGCTCAATGGTAATTGGCACACCATTAGCATCTCTCGCTGTGTTTGGATCAGCCTGCAAGCTTGGGAGAGCCTCTTTTAACAGTTGTTTCCATGATATTTCCCATAATTTAAATTCTGTAGACGTCGTAAGGCATGAGAAAAGTTGTTTTAAATCATTCGGGACTACTACATTTCTGCATTCAGAATTTAAAAGACCACGGAAGTATGGACTGTGGGTCCATACTCTTTGTGGGATTTACATATCTCCTTAATTAATTGACGTCCAAAAGAGTTCCAATTAGCAGTCTGGGCTGCTCCCCCTTGCGCTGCAGGCTGGTATGTAACAGGGGCAAATGACAGAATAGGACCTTTTATCGGGTATGCAGCTTGTTGCTCTGTATCACTTGAACTGGAAGCATTGGGATAAAAGTAGGTTTGGGGACATGCAGTGGGCGTGCCCTCACCGTGGGAACTCGGGGAGGGGGCGGCAACGCAATGGGAGCAGGGGGCCGGGTCAGGGGAAAGGCAGGGGCGGGGACACTGGGAAAAAGGGGCGGAGACACGGGTCTGGCAGGGGGTTGGGACACCATGGGAAAAGGGGCGGGGATACCGTGGGAACAGGGGTGGGGACACAAGGTGACGTCACTTCAGTAGACGCCCCCTGGGAGGAGTAGATGGGCGGGGCTGAGGGTACAGCAGGAAAGGGACGGGGAGGGTCCCTTGGCTGTTCAAGGGGTTCTTGGGAAGAAGGTGACGAGGTTTGAGAAGATGCCACGTGGCCTCCTCCATCTTGGGTAGCCCCTGGGTACCGGGGGCAATGTTGGGGATCACTGCTCTCCAAGGATTTCACATGTGCTCTGGGTTTCAGAGCTGGGGAAGCAGGGTTTTGGGGAGTTTCCCACAAGGCCTGGCCAGGGCTTTGTGGAACAGCGGGTTCAGGTATTTAATGTGCCCTGGGAGTCGACTTCCCAGATCATGAGGAGGGTCTGCTTCCTTTAAATACCAAGTTTTGGGGTAAGGGGTTTGGGACAAGAAGAGGGGGACACAGGGAGAGCAGAGGTACACGGCTTAGAATTTGGCTTTTTCTCCAATTCTTTTTGTTTGAGTAAAGCAGTCCGAATTTGTAAACTCCAGAATACAAATTTAGCTGATGATGTATCTCCAGACTGTCCCAAAGATATCAATTTATTTCCAACTATCCTAGAATTGAATGTTTTGGACTTCTTCAGGAGAAGTTTGTGGGAAGTGCAGAAAAAGCCACCTTATAAACTTTTTCAATTTTCCTTTGGAGAATTTCACATTGCATTAGCTAAAATTGAAATAATATGATAATACACTCCTTTCGTTCTGTGCTTAATTTCGAGCTCATTTTTGATGTAAATTGCACAGAACCAAGTCCCGCCGACCGAAATAAAGCAAAAATCAGCTACCGATTTCAAAGGAGAAAGAAACCCACGATTAAAAGGCGAAAACAGACGAAAGCTTATACAATGTAGCTGTATTCACCACTTTCATAACTGCAGCGGCAGCAGGGAATTGAAACCCGCTCCGGCCACGTGGAGAGACGTAGCAAGGGAGCTCCCCCTCCCTTCAGCACTACGTGGAGAGACAAAGCCCAAGCAGCCCCCCCCCCCGGCAGCACGTGGAGACAGAGACAAAGGATTCACCCCTCCCTCCGGCCATGTGGCGAGACAGAGACAAAGGATTCACCCCTCCCTCCGGCCACGAGGCGAGACAGAGACAAAGGATTCACTCCTCCCCCCGGCCACGTGGAGAGACAGAGACAAAGGTTTTCCCTTCCCCCACCCACGTGGTGAGACAGAAACCGGGGCTGGCCCGCGCCGAGCCGTGCGAATTTTAAAGACAGTTAATACACGCTACTAAATTAAGCTTACAGAGAAAACACCTTTTTTTTTCGCAGGGGCTGCGCAGCCTAAAATGCAAAGAGCAAAAAGGAATTTGTCTCACGGCAGAGACGAATTTTTGAGATTCTACCCCCGAAAGGAGAAGGAATACTCACGGAATCGAAGCTGTTGCAATGTTAGTGTAGGCAGGCTTGTCTCTTCACCAAACAGGACCTCCTTTGGGCACAGGAGGCTACCCTATTTTCCCCTGGAAAAATTTGATCCCAGAAAGGAGCAGTATTTTCCAAAGGCGCAATGCTTTCGACGAGGCTTTTTGCGGGTTAAATCCCAAGTCTCTCTGGGGGGCCGTATATCACTGCCCTATCCCAGTGGAAGCAGAGCTGCTGTAAAGCTTTTCCAAGGTTCTGGGATCCCTTTTGGGGCTGCAGATTCGAGCAGCCGCATGGTGGGCGCCAGTTATAATGTATCAAAAAGTCCCCGATGTCTCCGGGTGTGTCCTGCTGGCTTCCCTGGCTCTCGCTGCTGAGCCGAAGGCTGCAGCTGTAGTTCTTTCCCACAGAGGAGCCTATGGCTAGTTATGGAATGCAGCACACAAGCACTTGGGAAGTCCAGGCAGGAAAGGGACTCAGTTTACCTTTGGCGGAGAAGCTCACAGCGTCGGTGAAGAAAAGAAGCGTGCTCTGTTGTAAGTTTAGTCCAGGTTTAATAGATGCATAACGGATTCCTGTGGTAGTTCCAGGACGTGACCCTGGACAGAACCTCCTTGGTGGAAATCGGAGGGGCAACAGAGGACGGGGCCACATGGTCTCTGTATTTTTCAAGCTTCAGATTAGGGGTGGGGAAGGACAGGTGAAAGCCAATCAGATGACAGGGGATGGCTCAGGTAGATTTGATTGATGGCAGCTCGGTGGGAGGAAAAAAGGAGGAGGGGACAGGAGGGAGGAGTTGCGTAACACTGCAACATTATTGCATGTAGTATGGTGGTGGGTGGTAAGAAGCTGCAGTCAGGAAATGTATATTGGCCCGTTTTCAGATCCTCCGAGGATTGGGTCTGCCAAGCCCTGAACAGCTTTGTGAATTCTAAAGAGCCAGTAAACCTGGAAGAAAGTGCTTATGCTAAATTATGGTTGGTAGGAAGTAATGAACAAACGACTAGATTGTTCCCCCTTAAGGGAAGTCAAGGGGAGGAAGACAGAAAGAAAAAGTCTCGACTAGAGGAAGACATTCTTATTTACCTCCCCCGTATGTACCACCACCTGCCCCCCCTGTACCCTTTCCAAACATACCTCCAGCATCTGCTCCTAATCAACAGCAGGTCACGAACTCCCTGGATTGCAGGAGGCGTACTCGGAGTCAGATGAGGACAGTAATTGAGGAAGGAGAGAGTGGGTTGTTCCCTCTCAGGGAAATAGCATTAGGAGGACCCCAAGCTGGGATGGGGTTTGTCACTGTCCCGTTAAATTCGGGAGATGTGTGCAAATTTAAGAAAGAGATGGGAAAATTATTAGAAGACCCTATAGGAGTGGCAGAAAGGATGGATCAGTTCCTAGGGCCAAACATATATACTTGGGTGGAAATGCATTCCATTTTAGGCATCCTATTTACAACAGAGGAAGAAGGATGATCAGAAGATCTGGGATGAGGATTTGAGACAACCCAGCATGTTCAAGGTCCTGCGGCTGATGTGAAATGGCCCTTACAAAATCCCAATTGGAACAATCAGGACCCCAACCATCGTGGTCATATGCAGGACTTTAGAGCTATCATAATCCAAGGCATACGAGAGGCTGTGCCCCGGGATAAAATATAAGCAAGGCATTCAGAGAGTGCCAAGGAAAAGACGAGACCCCCACTGAGTGGTTGGAAAGATTAAGGAAAAGCTTTCAGTTATACTCAGGGTTGATCTGGACATGCAATGGGGCAAGCACTCCTGAAAACATAGTTTGTAGCTAAATCATGGGATGACATTCGAAAGAAACTAGAAAGTTAGAGGATTGGCAGGACAGAGGACTTGATGAATTGCTTAGGGAGGCCCAGAAGGTATGTGTTTAGACAGGAGGAGGAGGCACATAAAGGCAAGTTCAGATGATGGTGGCGGCAGTCAGGAAGGGACAGCGAAAACACCCTCCACTCAGGAAAGAAATGAGGACAGGTCCCCGGGATTTAGGAGGACCCCCAACTGGAGAGAAAGAAGGAGCAGTGTGCTACTATTGTGGTGGGAAAAGGACATATGAAGAGGGAATGTTGAAAGAGGCTTAGGGATGAGAAAATGTTTAAAGAGAATAGGGAGGTCAAGGGCTCTATCTATTGGGGACCCAAATGTCATCGGAGCCCTTGGTAAACTCAGAGTGGTCCTCAGCACACCCCCTAACCTTCCTTGTAGATACAGGGGCCGAGAGATAAACAGTTCAATCTTTGCCCCCAGGATGCAAGATCTCATCTTCCACAGTACAGGTTATTGGGGGCAAGGGAGAAACCTTTCAAGGTTCCGGTAACTGAAGATGTTTTAATAGAATCAGAGAAGAAAATGGGGGGTGGGATCACTGTTATTAGTCCCCGAAGCTGATTACAATTTATTAGGAAGAGATTTAATGGTGGAATTAGGGATAAATGTAAATTTGAAGAAAAACAGTTGAAAGTCAAGTTGTGCCCCTTACGGGTCACTGACGAAGAGAAAATCAACCCAGAAGTCTGGTAATACCCCTGATACAGTAGGAAGATTAAATAGAGAGCCCTTCACAGTCAAATTCAAAACACAGAAATCCCAGTAAGAATAAAACAATATCCCATGTCAGATGAGGGGCGAAGGGGACTGAAGCCAGAGGTAGAACGGTTAATATGACAAGGGTTCTTGGAACCTTGCATGTCTCCATTCAACACCCCTATTCTGCCTGTAAAAGAAACCAGATGGAAAATACCGACTCGTACATGATTTAAGGGAAATAAATAAGAGAACATTGCCCGGTTTCCTGTAGTAGCAAACCCACACACATTGCTCAGTCAATTGAAACAAGATGATCAGTGTTATAGTGTTATAGATTTAAAGATGCCTTTTGGGCATGTATCTTAAAGGAAGAATGTAGAGATTATTTTGCATTTGAATGGGAAGATCCCGATACCCACCGAAAGCAACAATTAAGGTGGACGGTACTTCCTCAGGGACACACTGAATCCCCAAATTTATTTGGGCAGGCCACTAGAGCAAATAATGAGATCTTATACCCCAAACCAAGGAATAACCCTTGTTCAATATGAAGATGACTTATTAATTGCTGGAAAGAGCGAAGAATCAGTTAGGGAAGAAAGCATTAAGCTTCTAAACTTTTTAAACATCCAGGGGCTGAAGGTGTCTAAAAGCAAGCTGCAATTTGTAGAGGAAGAAGTAAAGTATCTAGGACACCGACTCAGTAAAGGAACTAAAACATTCGACCCAGGGAGGGTTAAGGGGATCCTCTCCCTTCCTCCCCCAAGAAATAAGAGACAAATCAGGCAGCTATTGGGTCTCCTAGGATACTGCAGACAATGGATTGAAAACTTTAGTGGTAAGGTAAAATTTTTGTATGAAAAACTAACTGCTGAAGGTGTGATAAAATGGACTGAGAAGGATGATAAATCATTAGAACAACTAATAGAGGAATTAGCTAATGCCCCGGTGCTAAGCCTCCCGGATGTTAGGAGGCCTTTCTATTTGTTTGGTAACACTGAGGCAGGAGTAGCATTTGGGGTGCTGGTTCAGGACTGGGCTGGCAGTCGAAAACCAGTAGCATTTATTTCTAAACTACTAGACCCCGTAAGTAGGGGGTGGCCAACATGTTTACAGATTATAGTGGCAACAGCCCTCTTAGCAGAGGAAGCTCTCAAAATTACTTATGGAGGAGAACTGAAAGTCTGTACCCCCCATAATATAAGGGCAGTATTGCAACACAAGGCAGAAAAATGGATAACAGACACGAGACTCCTGAAATATGAGAGCATTTTGCTCTCGTCTTCTTGGTTGAAACTTGAAACCACCACTCTGCAAAACCCTGCAGAATTTCTGTTTGGAGATCCACAGGAGAATTTAACTCATGACTGCCTACATAATATAGAAAAACAAACAAAAATTAGGCCAGACCTCGAAGAAAAAGAACTGGAAGAGGGAGAAAGGCTATTTGTGGATGGGTCCTCTAGGGTTGTTGAGGGAAAGCAAATCTCTGGATATGCGGTTGTGGGAGGCAAAAATTTAGAAATAATAGAATCTGGACCTCTGAGTCCTAGTTGGTCAGCCCAGGCCTGTGAGTTATATGCAGTATTGCAGGCCTTGAACTCTTGGAAGCTAAAGTTGGGACCATCTATACGGACTCAAAGTATGCCTTTGGAGTGGTACATACTTTTGGGAAAATTTGGGAAGAAAGAGGGTTAATAAACTCCCAAGGAAGAGAATGAATACATCAGGAACTAATTACTCAGGTACTACAAGCTTTAAGAGGCCCAAAGAAAACAGCAATAGTACATGGTAAAGGACATCAAAAGGGTCTCCTCCCATCTGACTAGAGGAAACAACACAGCAGACAGAGAAGCAAAGGAAGCTGCCCTCAGAAAATTCCAGGGTCAGGGAATAAAAAAAACCACTAGATAATGAGAAAATTCATGTCCTGAGCTTCACAGCTCAGGAAAAGGAGAAATTAGATGAAATGGGAATAAAAGACACTGGGGGTATTTGGAAATTGCCAGACAATAGGGAGGTGCTGCCAAAATCTATGACCCGAAGAATAATGCAGCAACTGCATGACCAGACTCATTGGGGAACCCAAGCCTTAGTAGATCAATTTATCATTAAGTATATGTGTATAGGAATTTATGACATAGCAAAACAAGTAGTTAGGGGATGTATAACATGCCAAAGAGTTAATAGACATCAAGAGAAAGGATTCCAGGAGGAAGGGGATTAGCACACAGGCCCTTTTCACATGTACAAATAGATTTTACCGAACTACCAAAAGTAGGGAGATACAAGTACTTATTGGTATTGGTAGATCATCTAACCCACTTTGTAGAAGCATGCCCTACATCGCAGGCTACTGCAAATGTGGTGATTAAAACCTTGTTAGAAGAAATAATCCCCACGTATGGAATAGTAGAAATACTAGACTCTGATAGGGGCCCCCATTTTGCAAACAAGGTAATGAGAAAGGTAACCATGGCCTTAGGTACTAAATGGCAATATCACACCCCTTGGCATCCTCAAAGCTCAGGGAGGGTGGAAAGGGCAAATGGAGAAATCAAGAAGCAACTCACAAAACTCATGGTAGAAACTAAAATGTCTTGGGTCAGATGTTTACCCATGGCACTGCTAAACATCAGAACCTGACCCAGGACGGATGTAGGAATCTCTCCTTTTGAAATGCTTTATGGAGTGCCTTACGACTTAGAACTCCTGGGAAACCATCCTTGTATACAGGATAGTCAAATTCAGAGTTATACACAACAATTAATGAAATGGAGGGAAGAATTAAATTGAAAAGGGCTATTGGTACAAAGACCCCCCTTGGATGTAATGATGCATAGACTTAAACCCGGAGATAGAGTTCTAATTAAGACTTGGAAAGAGACAACCCTAACACCCCAATGGGAAGGTCCCTATGTTGTTCTGTTTACCACAGAAACAACCATCTGAACTGCTGAAAAAGGCTGGACACATGCCAGTCGAGTGAAAGGACCCATCACTGCAGACACCCCTTGGGAGGTGACCAGTCGCCCCGGAGATCTACGGTTAACTCTTCGGAAGCCTGCACCCACGGTTAATGTGAATGACTGAATTAGGGGACAGAGAACTATACCGACTGAGACTCTTGATTACAGGGTGTGACATTACTTATGAGGCTACAGTTACCTCTCACTACCTATTGCAATCCAACTACACACTGAGTCACAAACTACTGCCCACCCCGATTGAGATGACAACACCCTAGTGAGACAATTGTTGCTCCATCAAGACCTGATCAAAATCCTCGAGAAAATCAAGAAGAACGGACAGAAGACCCTGGTGACTGTTCATCATGACGTAGGAAAAATACACCGAATTATAGAGAGGGTGAAGCAAGATGACGAGTATAATTGGTGGGATACTCTCTTTGGGGTGGACCCCTACTACCACAGGTGTCCTAAGTAGTATATGCCATCCCATTGTTGTTCTTTTCATTCTGGCTGTACTTGGTTTTATTCTGTTAGTAATTCTATTTGTAAAGAATTGGGATATGAGCAACAAGCTAAGGAAATTAGTGCCTATAATTAATGCACATAGTTTAACTGATGAAGCAGCTTATTTAACACTTGCTAGGAATGAACTAAAAAGATATAATGAACAAAATTGGTAATAAAAAGAGATGGAGGAATTGTAATAAGTAGCAATGTGTTTGTTCATTAATTAAATTAATAGCTGAATAATTCTTACAATATAAAAGCAATAGCTAAATAGTTGAGATTGCTCGTGACTGTAACAACAGTCGACCTGGCAAGAATTGCTGAGCTTGCAGAAACGTATAGTGCTTAGAATTGCTTAGCTTGCAGAAAATGTATAGTGCTTTGGAAACATATGTTTATAGTTATGTCCTATAAGAAAAAGTCCACCCAGCGAACAAAACGGGCCCCCCTTCTCCTTCAAGACCACCAGAACAGGATACGTCATCCCAAGAGGAGAAGAAATAAATGACCAACCCCAGAAAAGGGAGTTGCGGACTTTTGAGAGCAGAGTTCCCTCAGTCCCCCCAGCGCTGAACTTTTGCTTGTCACTGCTTGCTTTAAAATAAAATAAATTCTGATTGGAAAAATAAATTTACGTGGTAAGATTCTTCTTTATAAGAGTGTTCTAGAGGTTGCACGCAGCTCTGCTGAATGTTTTGCAGGAAGAAAAAGAAAGTTGGGCAAAAAGCCTTCCATTCAAATGTAACTGAGAATGTAAAAGGCTGGAAAATAGAAAGGTATTGTTTTCTATCAGTTTGCATACTGGGCACACAATGCCAGTGTTGTGCAGCGATTAGCTTTGCAGTGCACTGTAGTAAGTACCTCTACATCTAAACAAAATACTTTTTCGCAAAGTCTCACAAGGAGAAACTGTACGAGTTCAGAAAACATCTCTCATTGTGTTCTGGAGGTTGAACGCAGGTCTGCAGAGTGTTTTGCAGGAAGAAAAAGAAAGTTGACCAAAACGCCTTCCACTTGAATAGTAATGTGAATGGAAAAGGGCGGAGAGTGGAAAGGTACTCTTTTCTATCAGTTTGGAAGCTTGGCACCCAATCCAGGTGTTGTGCAGCGATTAACTTTGCAGTGCACTTTAGTAAGTGTCTCTTGTCACCTACATCTAAGCAAATAGCTTTTTAATTATGCCTTACAAGGAAAAACTATGCTTGTTCAGAAAACACCTCTCATCCTGTTCAAGAGGTTGGACGCAGGTCTACAGAGTGTTTTCCAAGAGGCAAAAGAAAGTTGACCAAAACTCCATCCATTCAAATTTTAATGTTAATGGAAAAGGCAGGAGAATGGAAAGGTACAGTTTTCTATCAGTTTGCAAGCTGGGCACACAGTCCTACTGCTGTGCTGCCATTAGTTTTGCAGTGCACTGCAGTAGCTGCTTCTTCTCACCTCCCTCTAAGCAAATAGCTTTTTCACTCTGTCTTGCAAGGAGTAACTGTGCCTGTTCAGAAAACATCTCCAGTCGTGTTCTAGAAATTCTTGCACGTCTGCAGAGTGTTTTGCAAGAAGTAAAATAAAGTCGTCTGAAACACCCACTATACGAACGTTACTGGGAATAGAGAAGGCAAGAGAGTGGAAAGATACAGTTTTATAACAGTTTCAAGCAGGGCACACAATCCCAGTGTTGTGCAACCATTAGCTTTGCAGCGCACTCTAGTAAGTTCCCCTAGTCACCTACATCTAAGAAAATAGCTTTTCACTATATCCCGCAAGGAGAAACTGTGCCTGTTAAGAAAACAGTTCTCATCGTGTTCTAGAGGTTTCAGGCAGGTGTGCAGAGTGTTTTTCAAGAAGGAAAAGAAAGTTGTCCACAACTACTTCAATTTGAATATTGACGAGAAGGGATAAGGCAGGAGAGGTGAAAGGTACTGTTTTCTCTCAGTTTTCAAGCTGCTTACCCAATGCCAGTGGTGTGCAGCGATTACCTTTGCAGTGAAGTTTAGTTAGTGCCTCTTGTCACCTACATCTAGGCAAATATCTTTTTCACTATAGCTCGCAAGTAGAAACTGTGCCGGTACAGGAAACATCTCTTATCGTGTTCTAGAGGTTGCACGCCGGTCTGCAGAGTGTTTTGCACGATGCAAAAGAAAGATGTCCACAATTCCTTGCATCCGAATATTAACGTGAATGGAAAAGGCAGGAGAGTGAAAAGGTACAGTTTGCAAGCTGGGCACACAATCCCAGTGTTGTGCTGCCATTAGCTTTGCAGTGCACTGTAAAAAGTTCCTCTTGTCACCTACATCTAAGCAAATAGCTTTTACTCTATATCTCGCCAGTAGAAACTGTGCCTGTTCAGAAAACATCTCTCTCCATGTTCTAGAGGTTGCACGGAAATCTACAGAGTGTTTTGCAAGAAGAAAAAGAAAGCTGTCCAAAACGCCTTCCATATGAGTGTTACTGGAATGGAAAAGACAGGAAAGTGGAAAGGTACTGTTTTTTATCAGTTATCAGGCTGGGCAACCAATCCCAGTGTTGTGCAGGGATTAGCTTTGCAGCGCACTTTAGTAAGTGCCTCTTATCGCCCATATGTAGAGCAAATAAGTTTGTCACTATGTCTCGGAAGGAGAAACAGGGTCTCTTCAGAAAACATCTCCTATCGTGTTCTAGAGGTTGCAAGCAGGTCTGCAGAGTGTGTTGCCAGAAGGAAAAGAAAATTTTTCAAAATTCCTTCGATTCGAATATTATTGTAAATGGAAAGGCAGAAGAGTGTAAAGTATTCTTTTCTATCAGTATGCATGCCACTTACCCAATCCCAGTGTTGTGTAGAAATTAGCTTTGCAGTTGACTGTAGTAAGTTCCTCTGATCTCCTCCATCTAAGCCAATAACATTTCTCACTATATATCGATAGAAGAAACTGTGCCTGTTAAGGAAACATCGCCCCTCTTGTTCTCGAGATTGCACAGAAGTCTGCAGAGTGTTTTGCAAGAAGCAAATTAAAGTTGGCCAAAATGCCATCCATTCGAATGTTCCTGGGAATAGAAAATGTCAGAGAGTGGAATGTTACTGGTTTTTATCTCTTTGGAAGCTGGGCAGAGAATCCCAGTGTTGTGCAGCGATTAGCTTTGCAGCGCGCTGTAGTAAGTGCCCCTTGTCTCATAAATTTAAGGAAAAATATTTCTCACTATGTTTAGAAAGGAGAAACTGTGCCAGTACAGAAAACATCTCCCATAATGCGCTAAAGGCTGCACGCAGGTCTGCGGCGTGTTTTGCCAGAAGGAAAAGAAAGTTGTCCAAAACTCCTTCCATTTGAATAATAATGTGCGTGGAAAAAGCTAGAGAGTGGTAAGGTGCTGTTTTTTATCAGTTTAGAAGCAGCAAAGGATATCAGTTTTAAATGCCTTGCATTCAAATATAGATGTGAATAGAAGAGGCAGTAGAGAAGAGATCTACTGTTTTCTATCAGTTTGCAAGATGGTCATACAATCCCAATGTTGTGCAGATATTAGACTTACAGTGCCCTGCAGGAAGTGCCTCTTGTCACCTCCACCTCAGCAATCAGCCTTTTCACAATATCGCACAAGGAGAAACTGTGCGAGTACACAAAACATCTCCTATCGTGTTCTAATGGTTGCACGCAACTTTGCAGAGTGTTTTGCAAGAAGCAAAGGATAGTTGTTTTAAACGCCTTGCATTCAAGTATAGATGTGAATAGAAAAGGCAGTAGAGGGGAGATATACTCTTTTCTATCAGTTTGCAAGATGGTCATACAATCCCAATGTTGTGCAGAATATTAGACTTACAGTGCCTGCAGGAAGTGCCTCTTGTCACCTCCACCTCAGCAATCAGCTTTTCACCATATCACGCAAGGAGAAACTGTGCGAGTACGCAAAACATCTCCCATCGTGTTCTACAGGTTGCACGCAAGTCTGCAGAGTGTTTTGCAAGAAGCAAAAGAAAGTTGTCCCAAACTCCTTCCATTCAAATAGTAATGTGAATGGAAATGGCAGGAGAGTGAAAAGGTACTGTTTTCTATCAGTTTGCAAGCTGCTTACACAATCCCAGTGTTGTGCAGCCATTAGCTTTTCAGTGCACTGCAGTCAGTGCCTCTTGTCACCTACATATCAGGAAATAGCTTTTCACTAGAGCTCGCTAGGAGAAACTGTGCCAGTACATGAAACATCTCCCATCGTCTTCTAGAGGTTGTAGGCAGGTCTGCAGAGTGTTTAGCAAGAAGCCAAAGAACGTAGTCCAAAACTCCTTCTATTCGAATAGTAATGTGAATAGAAAAGGCAGGAGAGTGAAAAGGTACTGTTTTGTATCAGTTTGCACGCTGCTTACACAATCCCGGTGCTGTGTAGCAATTAGCTTTTCAGTGCACTGCAGTAAGTGCCTCTTGTTACCTACATCTAATCAATGTTCCTTTACCCTATATCACGCAAGGAGACACTGTGGCAGTTCAGAAAAAGTCTCCCATCGTGTTCTAGAGGTTGCATGCAAGTCTGCATAGTGTTTTGAAAGAAGCAAAGGAGCGTTGTCTAAAACGGCTTGGCTCTAATTATAAATAAGAATAGAAATGTCAGGAGAGTGGAGATGTACTGTTTTCTATCATTTTCCAAGATGGTCATACAATCCCAGTGTTGTGCAGAGATTAGCCTTACTGTGCACTGCAGTAGGTGCCTCTTGTCACCTAAATATCAGCAATCGGCTTGTTCATTAAATCTCGCAAGGAGAAACTGTGCCAGTACATAAAATATCTCTCATCGTGTTCTAGAGGTTGTACGCAGGTGTGCAGAGTGTTTAGCAAGAAGAAAAGGACAGTTGTTCAAAACTCCTTCCATTAGAACAGTAATGTGAATGGAAAAGGCAAGAGAGTGTAAAGGTACTGTTTTTTATCAGTTTGCAAGCTGCTTACGCAATCCCAGTGTATTGTAGCAATTAGCTTTTGATTGCACTCTAGTAAGTGCCTCTTGTGACCTACATCTAAGCAAATTGCTTTTTCCCCAAGTCTCGCAAGGAGAAACTTTGTCAGTTCAGAGAAAATCTCCCATCGAGTTCTAGAGGTTGCACACCGGTCTGCCGAGTGTTTTACCAGAAGCAAAGGATAGTTGCTTTAAACGCCTTGCATTCATATATAAATGTGAATACAAAAGGCAGTACAGAGGAGATGTACTGTTTTCTATCATTTTCCAAGATGGTCATACAATCCCTGTGTTGTACAGAGATTAGCCTTAATGTGCGTTGCAGTAGGGGCCTCTTGTCACGTACATATCAGCAATCAGCTTTTTCACTAAATCTCGAAAGGAGAAACTGTGCCAGTACATAAAACCTCTCCCATTGTGTTCTAGAGGTTGCACGCAGGTCTGCAGAGTGTTTTGCAAGAAGCAAAGGACAGTTGTGCAAAACTCCTTCCATTCAAACAGTAATGTGAATGGACATGGCAGGAGAGTGGAAAGGTACTGTTTTCTATCAGTTTGCAAGATGGGCATACGATTCCTGTGTTGTGCATAGATTAGCCTTACAGTGCACTTCAGTAAGTGCCTCTTGTCACCCACATCCCAGCAATCAGCTTTCTAACAATGTCTCAAAAGGAGAAACTGTGCCAGTACATGAAACATCTCCCATCGTCTTCTAGAGGTTGTAGGC
The DNA here is from genome assembly GCA_009764595.1 of Geothlypis trichas. Taxonomy (NCBI): domain Eukaryota; kingdom Metazoa; phylum Chordata; class Aves; order Passeriformes; family Parulidae; genus Geothlypis; species Geothlypis trichas. The sequence goes on from WSPJ01000113.1 coordinate 52,770, forward strand.
AGGTCTGCAGAGTGTTTAGCAAGAAGCCAAAGAACGTAGTCCAAAACTCCTTCTATTCGAATAGTAATGTGAATAGAAAAGGCAGGAGAGTGAAAAGGTACTGTTTTGTATCAGTTTGCACGCTGCTTACACAATCCCGGTGCTGTGTAGCAATTAGCTCTTCAGTGCACTGCAGTAAGTGCCTCTTGTTACCTACATCTAATCAATGTTCCTTTACCCTATATCACGCAAGGAGACACTGTGGCAGTTCAGAAAAAGTCTCCCATCGTGTTCTAGAGGTTGCATGCAAGTCTGCATAGTGTTTTGAAAGAAGCAAAGGAGCGTTGTCTAAAACGGCTTGGCTCTAATTATAAATAAGAATAGAAATGTCAGGAGAGTGGAGTTGTACTCTTTTCTATCAGTTTGAAAGATGGGCATACAATTCCAGGGTTGTGCAGAGATTAGCCTACCAGTGCACTGCACTAAGTGCCTCTTGTCACCTACATATCAGATATCGGATTCTTCACTATATCTAGCATGGAGAAACGGTGCCAGTACAGAAAACATCACCCATCGTGTTCTACAGGCTGCATGCAGGGGTGCGGATTGTTTTGCAAGAAGCAAAAGAAAGTTGTCCAAAACTCCTTCCATTGGAACAGTAATGTGAATGGAAAAGGCAGGAGAGTGGAAAGGTATTGTTTTTTATCAGTTTGCAAGCTGCTTACACAATTCCAGTTTTGTGTAGCAATTAGCTTTTCAGTGCACTGCAGTAAATGCCTCTTGTCACCTACATTTAATCAAAGTGATTTTACCCCATATATCGCAAGGAGAAACTGTGGCAGTTCAGAAATCATCTCCCATCGAGTTCTAGAGGTTGCACTCAGGTGTGCAGAGTGCTTTTGCAGAAGCAAAGGATAGTTGTTTTAAATGCCTGGCATTCAAATATAAAGGTGAATACAAAAGGCAGTAGAGAATAGATGTACTGTTTTCTATAATTTTCCAATATGGTCATACAATTCCTGTGTTGTGCAGAGTTTAACCTTACCGTGCATTGCAGTAGGTGCCTGTTGTCACCTACGTATCAGCAATCGGCTTTTTCACTAAATCTCGCAAGGAGAAACTGTCCCAGTACATGAAACATCTCTCATCGTGTTCTAGGGGCTGTACGCAGGTCTGCAGTGAGTTTTGAAGGATGTAAAAGAAAGTTGTCCAAAACTCCTTCCATTCGTATAGTAATGTGAATGGAAAAGGCAAGAGAGTGGAAAGGTACTGTTTTCTATCAGTTTGCAAGCTGCTTACACAATCCCAGTGTATTGTAGCAATTAGCTTTTGATTGCACTGTAGTAAGTGCCTCTTGTGACCTACATCTAAGCAAATTGCTTTTCCCCCATATCTCGCAAGGAGACAATTTGTCAATTCAGAAAAAATCTCCCATCGAGTTCTAGAGGTTGCACGCAGATCTGCAGAGTGCTTTGCAAGAAGCAAAAGAAAGGTGTCTAAAACGCCTTGCATTCAAATATAAATGTGAATAGAAAAGGCAGGAGAGTGGAGATGTACTGTTTTCTATCAGTTTGCAAAATGGGCATACAATTCCTGTGGTGTGCAGTGATTAGCCTTACAGTGCACTGCAGTAAGCGCCTCTTGTCACCCATATATCAGCAAACAGTTTTCTAACTATGTCTCACATGGAGAAACTGTGCTTGTTCAGAAGAAATCTCCCATCGTGTTCTAGAGGTTGCACGCAGGTCTACAGAGTGCTTCACATGAAACAAATAACCGTTGTGCAAAACTGCTTCCACTCGAATATTAATGTCAATGGAAAAGAAATGAGAGTGTGCAAAAAGTGTTTTCTATCAGTTTGTCAGCTACTAACACAGTCCCAGATTTGTGCAGCCATTAGCTTTGCAGTTTGCTTTAGTAAGTGCCTCTTGTCACCTACATATCAGGAAATAGCTTTTCACTAGAGCTCGCTAGGAGAAACTGTGCCAGTACATGAAACATCTCCCATCGTCTTCTAGAGGTTGTAGGCAGGTCTGCAGAGTGTTTAGCAAGAAGCCAAAGAACGTAGTCCAAAACTCCTTCTATTCGAATAGTAATGTGAATAGAAAAGGCAGGAGAGTGAAAAGGTACTGTTTTGTATCAGTTTGCACGCTGCTTACACAATCCCGGTGCTGTGTAGCAATTAGCTTTTCAGTGCACTGCAGTAAGTGCCTCTTGTTACCTACATCTAATCAATGTTCCTTTACCCTATATCACGCAAGGAGACACTGTGGCAGTTCAGAAAAAGTCTCCCATCGTGTTCTAGAGGTTGCATGCAAGTCTGCATAGTGTTTTGAAAGAAGCAAAGGAGCGTTGTCTAAAACGGCTTGGCTCTAATTATAAATAAGAATAGAAATGTCAGGAGAGTGGAGTTGTACTCTTTTCTATCAGTTTGAAAGATGGGCATACAATTCCAGGGGTGTGCCTAGATTAGCCCTATTCTGCATTGCAGATGGTGCCTCTTGTCACCTACATATCAGCAATCGGCTTTTTCAATATATCTCGCAAGGAGAAACTGTGCCAGTTCATAAAACATCTCTCATCGTGTTCTACAGGTTGTACGCAGGTCTGCAGAGTGTTTTGCAGGAAGTAAAAGAAAGTTGTGCAAAACTCCTTCCATTAGAACAGTAATGTGAATGGAAAAGGCAAGAGATTGGAGAGGTACTGTTTTCTATCAGTTTGCAAAATGGGCATACAATTCCTTTGTTGTGCATAGATTAGACTTACAGTGCACTGCAGTAAGTGCATCTTGTCACCCACATCCCAGCAATCAGCTTTCTACCTATGTCTCAAAAGGAGAAACAGTGCTTGTTCAGAAAACATCTCCCATGGTGTTCTAGAGGGTGCAGGCAGGTCTGCAGAGTGCTTTGCAAGGAGCAAAGGACCATTGTCCAAAACTGCTTCCACTCAAATATTAATGTCAATGGAAAAGAAATGAGAGTGTACAAAAGTGTTTTCTATCAGTTTGTCAGCTACTAACACAGTCCCAGATTTGTGCAGCCATTAGCTTTGCAGTTTGCTTTAGTAAGTGCCTCTTGTCACCTACATATCAGGAAATAGCTTTTCACTAGAGCTCGCTAGGAGAAACTGTGCCAGTACATGAAACATCTCCCATCGTCTTCTAGAGGTTGTAGGCAGGTCTGCAGAGTGTTTAGCAGGAAGCAAAAGAAAGTAGTCCAAACCTCCTTTGAATTCGAATAGTAATGTGAATAGAAAAGGCAGGAGAGTGAAAAGGTACTGTTTTCTATCAGTTTGCACGCTGCTTACCCAATCCCAGAGCTGTGTAGCAATTAGCTTTCAGTGCACTGCAGTAAGATCCTCTTCTTACCTACATCTAATCAATGTTCCTTTACCCTATATCAGGCAAGGAGACACTGTGGCAGTTCAGAAAAAATCTCCCATCGTGTTCTAGAGGTTGCATGCAGGTCTGCAGAGTGTTTAGCAAGAAGCCAAAGAAAGTAGTCCAAAACTCCTTCTATTCGAATAGTAATGTGAATAGAAAAGGCAGGAGAGTGAAAAGGTACTGTTTTCTATCAGTTTGCAAGCTGCTTACACAATCCGAGTGTTTTGTAGCACTTAGCTTTTCCGTGCAGTCTAGTAAGTACCTCTTGTCACCCACATATCAGCAATCAGCTCTTTCACTATTTCTCGCAAGGAGAAACTGCGCCAGTACATGAAACATCTACCTTCGTGTTGTAGAGTTGGCACGAAGGTCTGCAGAGTGTTTTGCAAGAAGCAAAGGAAACTTGTCCACAAGTCTTTCCATTTGAATAGTAATGTGAATGTAAAAGGCAGGAGCGTGTAAAGGTACTGTTTGCTATCAGGTTTAAAGCAGCTTACCCAATCCCAGTGTTGTGCGGGTACGTTGCTCGCCTTTCGAAATCTGATGGTCTCTCTGTCACCAGGAGGCGAGCAAGCGGCACTTGATGCAAAGAGCATTGTGCCGGTCGAACAGCATTGTGGCGGTGGGGGTGCTCTCCATAGCGCAGGTACTGCCGATAGACACCAGGGACCTGCGTTTAGCTTCGGAGAGCTAGCTATTTTCGTCTCTAAGCATATCTTGTCACCTACATCTAAGCAAAAATCTTTTCCACTATGTCTCGCAAGTAGAATCTGTGCCAGTACAGAAAACATCTCTTGTGGAAAGGGCTAACAGCAGGCCTGTTAGCTAAAGCAGCGAGAAGAAGCTGAGAAGTAAGTAGGAGCTGATAAGGAGCTCTCTCCAAGGCTGTAACCAAAGAGATCGAGAGAAGAAAGATAAGAACACCTTGCAGCTGGATGAAGTAATGTTAGAAAGATAGGTGGAGTCACTATAACTGTAACCAATAGCATTATGTTGATTTATTGTAGCCAATAGATCAAGTAGAAGAAGTATCAACAATTGAAAAGTGTATAAAAGCCATGTTAAAAAATAAAGTGTTGCCAATAGAGACTGCTTGTGGTCTCTGCTTTATGTCGTGACCGCCTCGACAACGACAATCTCTCATCGTGTTCTAGAGGTTGCACGCACGTGTGCAGAGTGTTTTGCAAGAAGCAAAAGAAAGTTGTGCAAAACTCCTTCTGTTCGAATAATAATGTGCCTGGAAAAGGCAGGAGAGTGGAAAAGTAGTGTTTTCTATCAGGTTGCAAGCTGCTTACACAATCCCAGTTTTTTGACGCTTCGTAGTTCGCCGCTCAGAAGCTGCCGCAATCTCTGTCTCCCGCAGGAGAAGAAGATGCTTCGTGGCGCGACGAGCATGGTGCCGGTTGAATGGTTTTGTGCTGGTCGTGGTGTGCTCCGGAGAACAGCTACTGCCGAAAGGCGCCCGGAAGCGGTACTTAGCGTTGCAGTGCTCCATGTCGTGGTCTTTAGCGTCTCCAGTCGGCTACACCTTAGCAAAAATCTTTTGCCCTATGTCTCGCAAACTGTGCCTGTTCAGAAAACATCTCACAACGTGTTCCAGTAGTTGCACGCACGTCAGCAGAGTGTTTTGCAAGAAGTAAAAGAAAGTTGTCCAAAACGCCCTCCATACAAATATGACTTGGAATGGAAAATTCCGGAGAGCGCCGATGTTCTGTTTTGTATCAGTTTGCAAGCTGAGCACACAATGCCAGTGTTGAGCAGCCATTAGCTATGCAGTGCACTGTAGTAAGTGCCTCTTGTCACCCACATATCAGCAATCAGCTTTTTCACTATGTCTCACAGAAAGAAAGAGTAGCTGTTCAGAAAACATCTCCCATTGAGTTCTAGAGGTTGCATGCAGGTCTGCAGAGTGCTTTGCGTGAAGCAAATAACCGTTGTCCTAAACTGCTTGCACTCAAATTTTAATGTTAATGGAAAAGGCGTGAGAGTGCAAAGAAAATGTTTTCTATCAGTTTGTCAGCTGCTGAAAAAATCCCAGTGTTGTGCAGCCATTACCTTTGCAGTGCGCTTTCGTAAGTGCTTCTTGTCACCTACTTATCAGAAATCAGCTTTTTCACTATCTCTCACAAGGAGAAACTGTGCCAGTACATGAAACATTTCTCATGGTGTTCTACAGGTCGCAGACAGGTCTGCTGAGTGTGTTGCAAGAAGCAAAGGATAGTTGTTTTAAAGTTCCCAGCATCTGGAGGAGATTGAAAAGTTAAAGGCTGGCCAGCGTCATATCACAGGGGAAATGAACAAGGTCCTGATGTTGCGGGACCAGGTGAGCGGCTGCTGGGAGCAAGTTTTGGGTCTGAGACCGCAGCCCGTGCCCTCTGCTCTGCTGGCTGGAGGCTCAGCACCCTGGGCCCTGCTCGATGCACGGACTGTGCTGCCTGCAGAGCCCTGCCAGCCTGGCTGAGCCCGGCCCTGCCCTGTGCCCAGTGCTCCACAAACCACAGCAGGGCCAGGGGCTTGCGGGTCCCCATTGACCCTGCCAGAGGGTCACTGCCACCACTGCTCTCTCCTAGGACATGGCTCTCACCCAGGATCTCCATGAAGAGGTTGAGAAGTTAAAGACAAACCAGGTCCTCATGGAAGAAGATATAAAGAAGCTTAAAGAGTCTCTTGTCTTAGTGAGTGGTTGGGTTGTGTAATCTTTGGGCTCTCATGGGGAAATTCAATGTGATTCCAAGAGCAGTTTTGGCTTGGGTTTTGGGATCAGGCTCTCAGGACTAGGTGGAGAACCCTGGGTCTGCCCATGCAGCTGAAGGGCCTCCACGCTGGGCAACATGATATCTGTGCCCTGACTCTACCATCACTGACCTTTCCAGATGAAGAAGCTGGAGGCGGAGCTTAAAAAGCTGAAGGAGGATTTCACCAAGTGGAAAGAAGAGAACAGGAAGGAGATGTCTCAGCAACTTGAGTAAGGGGACAGGAGTGGGTTCATACCCTGGGGGGCTGCAAGGGAGCCCAGGGTGTCTGGCAGCATCCTGGTTTGTGGGCATGGGATGCCCAGCAGCCCTGCAGGGGTTACCCTGCCCTTGCCCCCATCGCTCTGGCCAGGGCTTTGCGGCAGGAGACAAAGTCACGGCTGAAGAAGATGGGAGAGTATCAGGGGAAGAAGAATGCCATGCTGGAGGACCTGGTGACTGAGACAGCCGACCAGCTGAACGAGCAGGTGAGGTCCTGGGGGAGCACTCCCACCACTGCTGGCTCAGTCCCGTTGGAGGTCCATGCCACATCCTCGTGCTGTCTTGTGCTTTGCTGTAATCATATGGGAGACCCAAACTGCCCAAAGTGGCCTGGATCAGTCAGCAGCATGGACAGAAATTAAAGCCTTGATGCAAACATCCTCTTGACATGGTGGGCTCATGGCCAATGGCTGAGTAATGTGGGTCTGCCCCTGTGGGGCAGCCAGACCCCCTTTGGTCAGCAACTTATGTTCTTTCATCCCGGGAGCAGGATCAGAAGCTGAGACAGGACATGGAAGCCAAGTTTTTGGACATTCAAAGAGACTATGAGAAACTCCGCTTTGCCTCCAAGAGCCTCCAAACGGACTCTCAACAAAAGCAGAAAGAAATCGAGGTGTGTGGCTGAAACTCCTTTTGGGTCAGAGCATCTCTCAAGGTGACTCCAGGAAGGGATCACAAGGAATCTCCTACTGCCCTCCTCACAGCCCTGTGCTTGTTCCAAGTGCATTTCCCCAAGGTCTTTTGGGTAGGGGGAGAGGGGTGTGCTCCTACATCCTGGAGTGTGCCCCAACCTTGCTGTGGTGTCATGCGTTGCTTTCTGTGCTGAAAGATGCTGATCCAGTCTCTGGAGAAGCTGCAGAAGGAAAAAGCAGATCAGCAGGACATGATGGCTGCCCCACAGGTTGCAATGGACATGGTACAGTCTAGAGGGGCCTCTGTGCCAGCCCAGGGCTTCCCGGGCAGGGTGACAAATGTCCCTTGCCCCTTGGGGGCTGGGTGGCAGAACTGATCTGGGGAGGGACAATTTCCCGAGCTCATGAGGTCCCTCACCCTTCACATGGTGGCACCAAGCTCACCAGGGGGATGGGGCAAATGGGGCCACAGCAGCCTGAAAGGGGCATGATGGCCTGCAGGAAGCCCTCCTGCCTCTGCCCCGCGCAGCTGGCCCTGCCTGACGCTCCTCATCCCTTTCCACCACCTGCTCTCCTGCCCTTCCCCTCTGCTTAGAAGGCGGACAGAGCTTCCTTGACAGCAAGGTCAATCACAGCCACTTTGAAGATAACATGGAGGAGGTGGATGAGAGGATGAAGGACTTGCAGAGCCAGATTTTAGGCCAGGAGCAGTACTGGAATAAGATGCAGCAACAGTTCGGCGATGCGATGGAGGAGAAGGTGAGGGTATTTCGTCCACACCACGAGGAACTGGCACCTTTGGGACTTGGCAGTCTGAGGCAGCATCCCTCTGAGGATCCAGGCTTTTCCCTGGAGAGCTCCATGTCACATCCTGGAGCAGCTGGCTGAGGCCGTGCACCTGTTCACAGCTGGATCGCCTGGAGCTGAAAACTTTCCGTAAGCACTTGGAGGACTCCTGGATCAGGAATATCGAGGAACTTGAGAACAGGCTGTTGTGTGAAAGCGCTGCAGGGATTAAGAAGTGAGTGTGATGGAGATTCTGATGGCACTGGGGACAGTGATGGCAACTGCTCCTCCCAGGCAGGGCGGTGACATGCACTGTCCCAGAAATGGGTCATGCCCTGCCCTCCTGGCCTTGCACATGGGGGGACTTTGTTGCCAGAGAGGGGCTGAAAGCGCTGCAGGGGCAGCTTGGGATGGTGGCATGGGTGCCTGTGCCCTTCACCTGGCACCAGCCAGTGCCTTGGGCATGGGGAGGAACAGGCTCAAGAGCCCCCGGTTCTCCCTGCAATGGCCGTGAGCCTGTGCAGGGAGCTGCCCAGCAGCTGGCTGCTGCAGGGAGCTGCTGCCTGTGTGCTGCAGGGCTGTGGCCCCAGGAGCTCAGCCAGCCCTCTTCCCTCACCCTCCTTAGGCAGCTGCCAGTCCCTTTCTCGTGCCTGTCCTGTGACCGCATGCTCAGCGTGCAGGTTCCTGGCCAGTGAGTAGCACCAGTGCCTCGGGGGCAGCGGGGCTGCCGTGGGGGGAGCTGGGTGCCAGCAGTGACCCGCTGTGCTGGGCACAGGGGTGACAGTGTCTGCTTGGGAGGGGCTGATGTGGGGAGACCCCTCTGCAGCCCTGCCCATCAGCAGGGCCTCTGGGGGCTCATCCCAAGGGCTACAGGCACCGGGATGCCATGGGCTACAGTCCCACGGCTTTGGGGCTGCTGCCTCCAACAGGAACAGGCTCTGTGTCCCCTGTCACACACCTGTGACTCCTGCCCTCCCCAGGTACCCCGAGACACTCCCGTATTTTCAGCCGATGCCCCCCAGCAGGGAACCACCGCCCAGTCAAAGGTAAGGGCCCTGAGGACACACCCCCAGCACCTGGGGTGCAGGGTAGCCCTGACACAGCAAGGAGGGCTTTTCCCTGTGTGGGATGGCCTTTTGCTTTCTGCTTGGGGCTCCTGCAGCAGGTGGACAGGAGCTGGCAGGGACATGCCCCTGCAGGCAGCACTGCCAGTCCCCTCCCTGGCACAGCAGGGTGATGCCCAGCATGCCACAGGGCTGGGCACTGAGTGTCCTCTGCCCCATCCCACAGGAAGCCACTGGTCCGTGCCAGGGTCCCTCCGTGTGCAGCAGAGCTCTGGGACCATCAGAGCAGCAGCTCCACCGATGCCAAACATCAAGGCTTCCTCACATACAAGTACACAGCTGCAGCGTCTCGTGGTGCACCACAACAAGGAAGGTGTGATGAAGGTGGGGACACAGAATGGTGACTGAGGCTTGATGGCATTGCTGACTATCCAGGGGGAATCTGTGCCTTCAGTCCCAGGGAGACCTGGCTTGGGAGGATTATTGGGGGATTCTGGATTGGGCCCTGCATTGCAGCCAGCTGCCCTCTCCTCCTCAGCCCGTTGTGACCCTGCTGCAGCAGGTGCGGGGACCATCTCGCGGGGCCGTATTGACCCGCATCGTGCAGCGATCAGGCCACAGGATGCGTCGGTATGGCCCGGTTAAGGGCATGGGGGTTCACGAGGACAGGGCTGATTACCTGCGTACAGGTTGGGACGAGTAGGGCTGTACCAGTGTACAGTGCTGGGTAATGTGGCATGGATATTTTGCATGGGGGTACGAAGAAGGGAC
>WSPJ01000114.1:0-62231 GCA_009764595.1 Geothlypis trichas
TAATCACAAGAGTATATAGAACTGTGATGTAAAAATTGGGAATAGAAGCTTCTGATGAGTAAAAATTGGGAATAGAAACTGCTGAGAAAGCTGATGAGTACCCCTATAAATAACTGTAACCCTCAACTTTTGGTGTGCAGTTGGAGGGAAAACTTCCCCCACTGTACCCAGCACTGTATTGCTCATACTTTACCATATTAATTAATAAATTGATTGCTGTTTGAATATTGCCTAGTCAAGCTCTCATTCATAACGCTGTGTCCCCAGGAGTGCCATGGTGGCGCAGTGTCTGTACGTGCTGGCCGAGGGCGCGGCGCCGGACACCAGTGACCTCCTGCAGCTCTACTGGCAGGTACGGCCTGGGGAGCCACACAGCGGCAATGCAGCTCATTGAATACACAGTGCTGCTTCATGGATACAAACTGCTGCTCATTGTACACACAATGCTGCTTATTGTACACAAAATGCTGTTTATTGTATATAAAATGCAGTTTAGTGTATACAAAATGGTGTTTATTGTATTCAAACTGCAGTTTATTGTATATGAAATGCTGCTTATTGTATACAAAATTAAGTTTATTGTATGCAAAATGCCATTTACTGTATACAAACTTCAGTTTATTGTATACAAAATGCTGTTTATTGTATACAAACTGCTGCTTATTGTATACAAACTGCAGTTCATTGCATACAAAATGCCATTTATTGTATGCAAAATGCTGTTTATTATATACAAACTACAGTTTATTGTATGCAAAATGCACTCTATGGTATACAAAATGCAGTTTGTATATAAAATGAAGTTTCTTTTGCAAAACTGAATTTTATATATGCAGTTTATTTAATACAAAATGCCGTTTATTTTATACAAAATGCAGTTTATTGTATGCAAAATGCTATGTATTATATACAAAATGCATTTTATTGTATACAAAATGCTGTTTATTGTACACTAAATGCTGTTTATTGTATACAAAATGAAGTTTCTTATGCAAAACTGCATTTTGTCTATGCAGTTTATTGTATACAAATGCAGTTTATTGTATGCAAAATGCAGTTCATTGTATACAAACATCAGCTGATTGTATCCAAACTGCAGTTAATTGTATACAAAATGTGATTTGTTTTATACAAAATGCTGTTTATTGTATACAAAACACTGTTTATTGTATCCAAACTGCAGTTTATTGTATCCAAGAGGTTACAGCAGTCCAGGGTTGTGGGTGACAGAGCCTGTGCCTACAGCTGTCAGCTCCAGCTGCACACAAGCCTGGAGACCATTCACTTTTGGTTATATTGCATTATATATTTTTCTTTGCTGAGCATGTTAGTACATAACAACCAATCTATCACTTTACCTGTAACCTGTCATAACTACTCTCATTACCATGTTATGGTTAATTCTATCCAATCACATGAGTTAGCATGGTACAGTTTAACTTAAAAGTTGTTTTTCAGTTTTCTTGCAGTGGAAAATTCTGAGACCTTTTTCCTACTTGCCCCATCAGCATGTTTGTTTATCTGTGGTGCCTTTCTGCTTGGTAAAAACCTTTTTTTGTTTGTGCTCAGCTTATGCTTTGCTCTAAGTCACAAAACCTCTTTCCATCTCAACATAACCTTTGCTTTTTTAGTTGTCCAGAAAGACTGGCTCAGCAAACCTCAATTTACACATCTGTTGTTCTTCTGTATCAAAACTTGCTTCCATCTCTATTCCATTCTCAGGTTCCACATTCAGAGATCTTTCTGCCAAGCACACACATCTGTGAGATTCTCTTGTGTAATTTTCATCCTTCCCAGCAGGTAGGGCCCCCAAGGATGGCTGAGACCAACTCCTGGCCCTGCACAGGGTCACACACTGTGCCTGAATGTGCCGTCCAACTGCTCCTGCAGTATCCTTCCAAACCACTGAGTTGTTTTGTTTTGGGTTTCTTTAAACAGCCGCTACCCAACATTAAATTTATCATTTCTCTGCCCTTTTTCAGGCTATGACTCAAGAAGCCCTCAGTGGAGAAATCTCTTTTTCTGTTCTGTACACACCTTTTGAGAAAGAGGACAAGGCTGACAAGATAAAGGAGGCCAACAAAACCTTTGCAGAGAAGCACCCAGATTATGTGCAGCACATATTTACAGGTGACAGCAGGTTTCAGCTGCCCTTTAGCACTGTGGGCTGTGTTTGTGCAGCTGAATTCAGAAGAGTTGCAGAGAGGTGGAGAGTTTGGGCTGCTTTGCCTTCAGACACTTCCACAGCACTGTGGGGGATTGGGCAGAATGTGCTTTGTCTCAGGCATCAGCAAAATTGAAGCTGTTGATGCAAAAGGCTGCAGAGCCCTAAGATTCAAAGCCCAGTAAGGGCTGGATGTGTTGGTTTTGTTGTCTGAGTTTTGAGAAGGTTTCTGGAGACTATTTCACCCCTTAGACTTCTCATATTATTCTCCAAAAAAGGAACTTCTCTTACAGCTGAAAAGAAATACGGCAGTGGGAATTATTTTCCTTTCCCTGTGCAGATCCTCATGGAATTCACCTGTTGCCAGAGAAGGCTGAATCCCATCCTGGCCAGCAGTACTTACTGACTCTGGGCTTCAGAAACAAAGAGATTGGGAAAACTGTGGAGAAGTTTGTAACTCAAAACCTGCCAGTCTTTCCAGGTGTGCCAAGTTGCTCGAGAACTGGCCTGGCTTGGGGGTGACCCCCAAAATCCTTACTAAATGTGGGGTGAGGGGTGTCTTGGGACCCATTTCCAGCCCTGACAGCCCAGGCAGCTCTTCCCATCCCCTTCACTCGTCCCCCAGTTCACCCAACATCCTCCTAGATCCCCTAAAAACATGGGGATGAATAAACACAGCCTCTGTGGCTCTATGATTTCACTTCCTAGGCCAGAAAATAACTTTCAATCCCAGCACGGAGGAAGAGGCAGAAACATTTTGGCAGAACACTTGGAAAAGGATCATGGCAGCCATGGCTTTTATAGGAAGCTCCAAGATAAAGGTGAGGATCCCATTCCCTGCTGGGACGTGGTGAGTGGGAAGGACGTGTGGGGGTGATTCCTGCTGCTCCTGCTCCTGCAGTGTCCAGAAATGCTCTGTGAATTAGGCACAGGGGGCTGGTGGGTTCAGACTCTTTTGAAAAGGAGTCCAAATGAAAAGGACCCAACTGTGGTCCCTAACAGTGGCCACAGCTTCTTGAAAGTCCCTCTGTGTGCAATTTTCTCCCATCTTTATTGCCTGTGGTGGTGTTTGTGGGTCCCCAGGACGAGAGAAGAGATAAGAATCTTGACTCCATGTTTCAGAAGGCTGATTTATTATTTTATTATTCTATTCTATTCTATTCTATTCTATTCTATTCTATTCTATTCTATTCTATTCTATTCTATATAATTATATTATATTATATCATTATATCATTATACTATTATATTATATTATTATATTATAATTAATATACTATTGCACATTATAATTAATTATTAATATTATTAAGATATTAATACATTAAATTCATATATTATAGTATTATTAATATATAATATATAATAATATATTAATATATTATATTGTTTTATTATGGTATATTATATTAGATATTATCAATATTCTTATATTAAAAGAAAATTATATACTAAAACTATACTAAAGAAAGAGCAAGGAGACATCAGAAGGCTAGAAAGGAAAGGAATAATAAAATCTTGTGACAGACCCACAGAGTCTGACACAGCTGGCTGCTATTGGCCATTAATTAAAAACAATTCACAAAGATGCACCTGTTGCTAAGCAACCTCCAAACCACATTCCACAGCCATCACATAGTTATTGTTTACATTTCTTTTCTGAGGCTCCTCAGGAGAAAAATCCTAGCAAAAGGATTTTCATAAAACATGTCAGTGACAATACCTCAGTGGCCTGAGGGAGGGGGGTGGATAGAGGGCAGACAGCCCTGAGGAAACACAGCTGCTCCTTTGCACTGCTTCCCTGAAGCCCTTTGCTCTTGGCTCTGGATGACCAAAACTATCCAATCACATCAGTTACTATGGTATAGTTGAAGCTTGAAGTTGCTTTTCAGTTTTCTTGCTGGGGCTTTGTTTCAAAATCCTCAGCTCCTGATGTGCAGAGTCATGAAAAGTGGCAGCTTTGGGAGATTTGGGAATCTGCTCCTGCTGGGGGCGTTCCCTTCAAAGCTACATCTACAAAGAGAGTGTGGGCTGGACACTGGAAACACAACAAAATCCTGCTCTTTCTGAAAGTCCCAGAAAAACTGCAATTTTAAAATTTTGGACATTGGAAACAAAATTTTGGATATTGGAGCTTTTCTGAAAGCCCCAGAAAAACTCCAATTTAAAAAATTTTTTGATTCCCCCCACCAGTTCTCTCTTTGCTTTTGGAGGTGAGATTCCTCTATTGCAGCTACTGCAGTCTCAAAGAGTAACAGGAAGAGGAAAAGCTTTGAAATCAGGCAGGTTTTGCACTGCCCTTGACTCCCCTCTTCCATAAATGAATTTGGAGGAACAGGAGCACACAGTTCAAGCAGAGATAAGCAGAGAGGTCTGGTTTTCAAGGCACAGGGAAAAGAAAAACTCATCCTGTCAGAGATAAGAGCAGAGTGCTGCTACAGTCCCCACTGTAGGGATTTACACTGTTCCCACACAGCAGCATTTTCTATCAGCTCTACACCTCCCCTATGACATTCAAATATTATTGCTGAAACCCAAGTGCACTCCCGGAAAAGCCAGGAGAAACCCCAGCACCACGTAAGGCAGCAGCCTTTATTGTATACAAAATGCTGTTTATTGTATACAAAATGCAAATTTAGGCAAGGGCTACCCTAGTGCCACTTCCAGAGCAGCAAGGACAGGGAACTGGGCTGAACTGGGCTGAACTGGGGGCCTGTGGGCTCATAAACAGCCCCAGGGATCACTGTGAGAGCTGCCAGGGAGAGCAGGAAAGCCCCAGGAGAGAAAAGAGAGTCACTGGACAGGAAAAAACAACTGCCAGGTCCATGTCCATTGTCAGGGGAAATTTATTCCCTTTCCCTTCAGTTTTCAGAGCATTCAGTGATCCCAGCAAGATGGAACCTCTGCCCCAAGGAGCAGAGGGCAGTGCCAGCTGTGCCTGGGAGCCAGAGCTGCTCTGCTGCTGGGCACTGACCTCTCTGTATGGCCCTGACAGAGACTGGGCCACTTTTGTTTCTTTTAAAGCACCCACAATTGTCTTCAAGCTGCAAACACGATTCCATCTTATTTCCATCACACGTAAGCTAAATTAAAAATGGCCAAACTTCAGCTACAGACTCAAGCCTTACAACTTACTTGGAGAGGAAAAAATAATATATTTGGGGTTTAACAGAATAAATATTTCTTTCTGCTGCTCTCTTCCTCATCTGCAATCCAGCTCCTTGTTCCGCTCAGGCAGGTTTTGACCAAACCAGCTCAGTGCCAAACCCAAGCTGACAAACCATGGCAACACTTCAGAAAAGTCAATTCTGCCCCCTTTGCTTTGCAGCCGCCCAGCCTGAAGTTCATGACATCATTTACACACACGTGGCGCTGGCCAAGCTGGGAAAGCTGGAACGTGCTTCAAATGTGCCACGTTCCTGGTTGCCTGGTGGCCAGGCCAGCCCTGCAGGCTTCAGTTCCTCCAGGGTCTGCCTTTCAAACCATGGGTTGGCACCCAAACCATGAACTGAGGCTGGAAAAGCCATCCAGGAAAATCGGGTGATGTTCAGGATGGGGGTGATGGAAAAGCCAATTCCAAAGGGGAAAACTGTTTGTGTTTTCATCAGCTGTCTCCCCTTCCCATTTATCATGACATCTTTATTTTCCCAGCCCTTGCTGCCTCTCTGAAGCCTGTCCCAGCAGCAGGGCCTGCGAGGTGCTGAGAGCAGGAGCAGCACAAACACGGAGGAGAAGCCTGGAGGCACAGGATCCCAGGATCAGGGTGCTCCCTGTGCCTCTCCTCTCACCTCCTCTCTTTCCCTGGGCCCACAGGACGAGCGTGGCCCCTGTGCCAGGGCCATTGAGCAGTTCCACCATGCCAGCCTGCTCAGCCACCTGCAGAGAGGGGAGGAACAGGCCCAGGTGATGGCCCAGGCCATGGCTGAGCTGGCCACTGTTCCCTACCTGCAGAGAATCTCTCAGGAGGATGACAAGCTGGTAGGTTTTGATTTCCAACACTTGTTTTGGAGGCTGAGAGACAGAGCAGGAAGGACCAGGGCAGAAGTTCTGTACTTCCACCCTTGTGGGAAATGGATTTGTAGAGAATTCTTAAAGGGTGAGAGAAGGTTTACATAGAAAAAATAGAATAAAGGTTTTTAAAATGCCTCTCAGTTACTCCATCTCTGGGTCAGAAAAGAGCTTAATCCAACACACCCTGTGCTCTGGAAGTCCTTTGTCCAATGTGGGAACCTAAAGGGGTTCTCAAATCCTCCTTCAGTGCTTTGATAAAGGAGGAGCTGATCACCTACAAAGGTGACTGACAGACCCACCAGGACTCACCTGTCAGTACCCACTGAAAATCCATTTTCTGCCCCCAAAACCTCCCCAGATCAGTCTGGAAAAATGATTGGAATGATTCAGCTCTTGCTGCCTTGACACCTCTGACCTCAGAAGGCACCTGCAGCAAACCAACCTGAATCAGGGGAGGGGGAAAGGAGAGAAAATTGATTTTCTGTGCCGGGTCCCAGCACCACAAGCTCCCTGCCTCAGAACAAACCTGTCTGCCTGCTCCTGGTCAGGACTGAGGTGCCCCAAGTTGGTGGAGAATCCCTGGGGCTGCTGAGAAGCACAGGCTGGGCCCTGACCCAGCCCTGCTCCAGTATCCAGCACTGGGATCATTGCTGCAGCCAAAAATGATGGTGTCCAGGGGGGCTGGGGAGAAAAGAGGAGGGGAAAACATCTCCTGCTGGTGTGCATCAGTGGGCAGATGGTGCCTCTCCTCCTCCCCTGAAAGGACACCTCTGCCTGAGCCCTGTGCCTCGAGCACCCCCCAGGAATGCTGATTCCTGTGGTGCAGTAGATCTTAATTCCTTGTGTGAAACGCTTGTGAAGAGACTCCAAAAACTTCTGTTTGCATTCCCTTTAACTTCACCCAGCATTTTGGAAGAGAATTGTGTAGAGTGCAGCAATAGCACAGCTCTCAAGTACCAGTTTTCCCCAGTTTGTTCCTAAACACTGATGTGTGATGGTGCTCACAGAGGTTTTAGGATGAGGGATGAGAAGAGGATCTGACTCCATGTTTCAGAAGGCTTGAATTATTATTTTATGATATACATTAAACATGATATACATTATGATATATGATATACATTATGATATACATTATGATATATGATATACATTATACATTATACATGATATATTTTATGATTACATTAAAACTATACTAAAAGAATAGAAGAAAAGGTTTCATCAGAAGGCTTAGCTAAGAATAGAATAGCAAAGAATGAGTAACAAAGGTTTGTGGCTCAGCTCTCTGTCCAAGCCAGCTGGGCTGTGATTTGCCATTAATTACAAACATCTAACATGGGCCAATCACAGATCCACCTGTTGCATTCCACAGCAGCAGATAATCAATGTTTACATTTTATTCCTGAGGCCTCTCAGCTTCTCAGGAGGAAAAATCCTAAGGAAAGGATTTTTCATAACAGTTGTCTGCAACACTGATGCTAAGGGCAGCACAGCCTGGACCCAACCCTTGTCTCTCTGTCTCTGAATTAAGAGCATCTGAACGTTTCCAGGGGTTGGGAAGGGTGCAGGGTGCCAGGACTGCCCTGGAAGGGGACTGTGGGGAGGCAATAATAAAGTATTTTAGATACACAAGAATGCAGTGGAAGGACTGGAGCAAAGATGAGTTTGCCATGCTCAGTGTGCAAGATGAGTCACAAAATTGTCAGAGTGCCAAGTATTTGAATTAGGGTTTAATCTTTGTATTCAGAGAAATGATTTCTCAGTGAATTCCACTGAGAATTGTATTTTGGTGATTAATTTGGTGATTGATTTATACTGATTAATTGTATTTTGGTGTCCCAGCTGCAGTCACTGATGGCAGATGCCATGGACATCCTGGCAGGAAGAACTGGAGAGCGTGTGTGGACCAAAATACAGAAGGTAACAGCAAAGGGCAGGACAGCAGCTTGCTCCTTGGGCAGGAAATGTCCCTCAATCCGCTCTGTTCAAATGGCACAAAAGGGAGGAGGTGCCAGGGAGGTGTCTGTGGGGCCTGTGAGGCTCTGGCTGCATCCCTGCTGTGCAAGCACCATTGCAGCTGATCTGCTGCACCAGAAACTGCAGTGATGGCAGCAGCTGATGTGTCAGAGCAGCTCTTACTGGGGGGCTGGAGCCCACATTTATTCTATAAATATGGAAAGCACAGGCAGACCATGCCAAAGCACAGTTCCAGGCAGGAACATCATTCCTACACAAAGTTCCAGGCAGGAACACCATTCCTACACAAAGTTCCAGGCAGGAACATCATTCCTACACAAAGTTCCAGGCAGGAACACCACTCCATCATTGCTCTGCTGCTGCCTGCTGCCATCCCCAGCAGCACTGACACTGTAAAGAGCTGCTGTAAATCCTGCTGCTGCTCTGGTGTCCTCTTTGTGCTGGAACTCAGGGCACAGGGAATATTTCTCTGTCTGTCCTGAGAAGTTCTGATCCCCAGGAGAACACTGCTTTAACCTTTGTCCATGGAGAAATCTTCCAAGATTTGGGATGAATTGGAATCTACAAGTGTGTGCAGTATAGTTTTTCACAGGGTGAAAAACTTAGAGTTTTGGGTTTTTAGTATGGAGATAGGTGACAAGATGGAGGATTTTGGGCATTGTCTGATCTCCTTCTTGTTCTTCATCTACTCCATTTTCTGCAGTTGGGAGCACAAAGTGATTGGTTAGAAAGAACCGTAATGCAGATGTTTTGTGAACAAAAAAAAAAAATAGTTATTAGTAAAAAGTACAAATAAAGTACATTCTAAGAGTTAATTGGACAAAATAGCTTTAAAAGACCTTAAATCTGTGTGTCCTGTGACTTTTGGTGCCTTCTCTTTGTACGCTAACTCTGAGATGTAGGTGAGGTACCAAACCTTTGATGAGAGAAAAATAAACAACAATCTAAAGACCAAAAAACCCAAAGTCCTGACCATCCCCCATTCCTGGCACAGAACTTTTTAGGGGTTTCCCCATCCAGGGCACCCACAAAGGAAGTTTCCACAGACTGGTGCCCTGTGTGAGGATCAAAGTCACAATCTTCAGATTATGAGACTGACTCCTAAATGACTCACCCCACATCCCACCCAGCACCTGGGATCTGTTTTCCTGCCTCTTTCTGCCATTTGTGCTCAGGCAGACACCAGCACTGTCCCTAGAATAGAACAGATACTTTTAATGGCACAGGAAAATTGTGCAGACACTTTAATTTGGTCTCTGGCTGAAGAGTCCTGCGGGCTCAGTGGTTGTGGTTAACAGAGCCAAGCCCTGCACTGGACCCTGCCCTATGGGATCAGTCTTCCCCAGACTCCCCGCAGGCTTTTGGCCAGTTTTTATCTCAACTTGTCCAAAACCGGGCTGCCACCAGGAGTCCTCTCTCTAATCCTCTGCATGAGCAATCACAGCAGAGCCAACCCATGGGGTTCTTTGAGAGCCCCAAGCTCCCCCTGCTCCTGTGCCAGTGATCTCTTGGCAGCACAGGAACCAAAGGTTCCCACTGAGCTTCACCAGCACAGCACAAAACTCCTTCCCATGGCATCATCCACAGTTCCATGTGCATCCCATCCCCTGAACAGGTCCCCCCTGCCAGCTCCATGGGCAGGAGAAGGAGGAGAAGGCAAAGCTCCTCTCCCAAACTCTTGGTGCCCTCAGCATCCCAGGGCAGCAGATGGAACCGTGCACAAACTTTCCTGCTTGCCTCTCTCAGAAACATCCCCCACCATACACATGCAGACGTGAATCGTGCCTCTGTAGCATTGTAATATGTTGCTACGTGCCTGTGTAACTGTATATTTTGTATATTTTATGTTGTAATGAGCCTGTAACTGTATATTTTCATGAGTTTAGAATCACAGAATCACAGAATGGTTTGGGTTGGAAGGGATTTTCAAGATAATTTAGTTCCAACTCCCTGCCATGGGCAGGGACTCCTTTCACTATCCCAGGTTGTTCCAAGCTTGTTCCAGCCGGGCCTTGGACACTTCCAGGGATCCAGGGGCAGCCACAGCCAAAAACACCAACCCAAAACCACCAAAACTCAAAAACACTAACCCAAAAACACCAACTCAAAACACCAACCCAAAAACATCAACCCAAAAACACCAACTCAAAAACACCAACCCAAAACCACCAACTCAAAAACACCAACTCAAAAACACCAACCCAAAACCACCAACTCAAAAACACCAAATCAAAAATACCAACCCAAAAATCCACCTCTCCCCTCTCCACTGACCCAAACCCACCCCCTCACCGACCCAAAGCAGAGCTTGTGGCACAGCTCCAGTCCCAGGCCAGGGCTGAGGAGCACCACAGGGACAGCTCAGGATCAGTACAAGAGGAAGACAGGCCTGGATTAGTTCCCAGCCTTTCTGTGGAAGAGGTTTTGCAGCCACTTCTCTGAACTAGAGAGGAGTTCGATGGGAGGATCCAGGTTTACCCCTGAATTTCCTACCAAGGTTGTTGGCATAGAAACCAAGAAAGAAAAAGAAGGATAAATAAGAGAAACCTGCAACTCTCTACTCCAATAAGAAGTTTGCTGACCAATAAGTAAAGTGTAAATTTAGGATTTTTTTAAGAATGTATAAAAAGCATGCATGCTAGAATAAAAAACTGCTTTGAAGCCTTCTGAAAATGGAGTGTGTTGTTTGCATTGTCTCCATCTCAGCTATGACACCTTTCCTCTGTGCTGTGCCTGACGAAGCCACACTCCACCCAACACCTGTCAGCATGGCAGAGCAGGATTTTTTATTTTAAAATTATTTCAGCTTAAAATGCAATGGGCAGATGGATTCTTTAGATCCTCCCATGATGCACAGTGTGCATCTTGAGCTCTGTTCCACAGCAGTGAAGGAATTGAATCCAAACAGAAATGGAGAAAACAAAATTAATGACAAATTCGAGCACCAACCAGCTGTCCAAGCGGAGCCTTTGTGTATTTTGGTTTCTGATCATTATCAGTTTGGAAATAAACTAATTGCAGCAGCTTTAAAGTCTTTATGGAGGGGAATGGACTTGCTTGTGACAGCATTTCTCTCTAACTGAAGGTGGCACTAATCGAAGAGTTCCTGAGGGAAGGAGAAGAGCATTTCTTAAAGACCTCACACGTGCAAATCCCTGGAATGGAAAACATCAACTGGACCCCAAGGAGACAGAAATACCTGAGGCTGGAAAATACAAACATGTTCATTCCCAACCCACGAAGCCTGGCCACAGGGCCAAAGAAAAGACGCATCGTTTTTGCAAAGAGTTGATTTTGTAGGCATTCTGTAGCTATTGATAGATGTTAATCTTATTTTGCATTGTGTTAACTTGAAGTTGTATTAATTTAAATTAAAGTTGTAGTCAATTGTATTTAACTGTGTAAATTTAACTTGTAGTAGTTTAAATGTAAGGGTATTAAGTAGCATTTATTTGCATTAACTTTAAGTTTTAGGAATTTAAATTCAGATTGCATTCATTTGTATTTACTTGCATTAAAATTGTATGAATTTCAGCTAGTATTAAACTGTATTTGGTTGTATAAATTTAAGTTGTATTAGTTTAAATGCTATTGAACAATATTTAGCTGCATTAACTTTAGGTTGTATGAATTTAAATTCTAATAAATTCTATTTAATTGCACAAAACTAAGTTGTATCAGTTTAAATTTAAATTATGTTAAATAGTATTTACTTGCATTAACTTTAAGTTATATGAAATTAGGCTTACATTGTATTGAATTAGATTTACTTATATTAATTTTAAGTTGTATGAATTTCAATTTAAATTGTACTTAATGTTAATGTTATAAACATCTAAGCTGTACCTGTTTAAATGTCAGTTGTAGTAAATGGTACTTAATGGTATAAAATGTGAGTTGTTTAAATTCTATTAGATCGTGTTAAATTTTACTATGCTGTATTTAAGGTAACATTGCCAGCAACAACAACCCTCTGCTCTGGGCATGTCTTGGGTACAAACTCTGTCACATCCTGCTGGCCTGAGCATGGCCCAAGCAGCTCCGGACACAGGGACACAACAGGAGGGGAACAGGATAAGGAGAAAGAGAAACAGGAACACAACAGGAGAAAAAGAAACAGAAACACAACAGGAGAAAGAGAAATAGAAACACAAGAGGAGGGGAATAGGAGAAAGGGAAACAAACAGGAATGTAACAGGAGAGGAACAGGAGAAAGGGAAACACATAACAGGCAGGAAATGGGAACAGGAGAAACTGAAACACAACAGGAGGAGAACAGGAGAAAGGGCAACTGAAACACAACAGGAGGGGAACAGGAGAAAGAGAAAGGGAAACACAACAGGAGAACAGGAGAAAGGGAAGCACAACAGGAGTGGAACCAGAGAAAGGGAAACACAACAGCAGGGGAACAAGAGAAAGGGAAACACAACAGGAGAAGAGGAGAAAGAGAAACAGAGCCCATCCGGCAGCGGGGCTGGGCTCAGGGGTGGGAAGCCCTTTGCTCTCCTCCCCAAGGGGATTGTTTGCCCCGGCTGGACGGGAACTGGTTCTGAGCAGAGCACAAACCCTGCAGGGAGGAGCAGAGCTGCCCCTGCCCTCTCCGGGGCCCCTTTTGGGCTCAGGGCTCAGCCCCACACCTCGCCCTGTCCCGGGGCCGCATCTGGCACCGCTCAGGTTCCTGGAGGTTTGGGTTAGGTCAGAGCTATCTGCAGAGATAAAGTGTCACAAACATAAACATGTTCTATGGAAAATCCTTTCCTTAGGATTTTTTCTCCTGAGAAGCTGAGAGGCCTCAGAAACAAAATGTAAATAATGATTATCTGCTGCTGTGGAATGCAAGAGGTGGATCTGTGATTGGTCTCATGTGGTTGTTTCTAATTAATGGCCAATCACAGTCCAGCTATCCACACTGTCTCGGTCAGTCACAACCCTTTGTTATCATTCTTTTTCTATTCTTAGCTAGTCTTCTGATGAAATCCTTTCTTCTATTCTTTTAGTATAGTTTAATATAATATATATCATAAAAAAATAAATCAAGCCTTCTGAAACATGGAGTCAACATTCTCGTCTCTTCCCACACCCTAAGACCCCTGTGAACACCACCACAATAAACGACAGCCCTGCCTTTCCTCAGAGATCAAAGATAGCCCTGCCTTTCCCCAGAGACAAAGGATAAAGGATAGCTCTGCCCTTCCCCAGAGATAAAGTGTGAAAAATGCATGTATTTTATGATTGGCTTTTTGCAAATAATAAAATGAATATTATATGTGTTGTCTGTTAGAAAGTAATGCTGTACTAATTCTCTTAAGTAGTGCGGTAAATATAGTTTTAGGTTATAACAAAATGTCAAAATAGAAACTATGCTATGCAGGATACTTTTTTCCTAAAGAAAGGACTTGCAGTGAGATAGCAGCCACAGGACACCTGAATCTTTCAGAGAAAGAGAATTTATTGCTCCATTATCAGAAGAAATGAACTTCTTCCCACCTCGAAGGTGCTGTTAGGATTCAGAGGAAGAAGGTGGCACTGACCAGACAGAATCCTGTGTTTGAATGGAATTTATGCATCATGAGATGTATGAATATGCAACAGGCTGTTGTTTTTAAGGGTTAATCCTCTGTTAACGTGTGTCATTTTTTGGGCTTGTGCTGCCCAGAAAAAGGTACCTGGATGTCCATAACTCTTTGTTCCTATTGTTTCATATTGTCCTAATTAAAATTGTCCAAATTATTATTACTCTAATTGTATTACTATTTTTGTAACCATTTTATTACTATTCAACTTTTAAAATTTTGAAAACAAGTGACTGGTATTTTTCACATTGAGCCACCTAATTCCGATGGACTTTTATCACAGACAAGAGTCTCAACCTCACAGATTCTCAGTTGCCAGACCATTCTCCCAGGCTCTCAGAAAGAACTTGGATAATCTAAGAAAGAACTGGCAAACCCTTGGTGTTCCTTTGTTCATCATTCAAAGAGTAACTAGAAAGAAATAGTTTTGCAAAGATCCGAGCTCCTTAAACATGCAGGACAGGAAGAATTCTTGCTCTTTGGAAATGGCATTATTTCACTGTGGAGTTGGTTTTGAGGGAATGTGAGGGAAAATGATCATCCCTGATGGGCAGACCTGCACCAACACACAAAGAGGCTCTCCACAGATCACAGAGTCACAACACCCACTTTGGAAAATCTTAATCAAATCCTCCTAATAGGAGGTGATACCTACATAACTTGGGTCAGAGTTACAAGATGCTTACATAGCTTGAGTAATAAGATACCTATATATATATATATAACCAATATATATAATAAACCTGAGTCATAAATTTCTATACAATGTAATAGCCAGTATTTGGTTAACTAGTCCCTTAATGCTTAAATAAACAGAAACTCACCAGGTGAATAAACTCAAAAATAGACAAGTTCAGCTATACTGGGCAGCAGCAGGATGTACTAATGAGAAACTGGCAAATGTAAAGCTAATTAGCCACAAAATGGAGAATTTGGGTTAGGTCGAGAAAGACCAAGGAACACCATAACTGTGTATGCTCCGAAGACAACGTTGAAATGTTCAGGGAAACCTTGAGTCTTCATTGAAGAAGACCCCCAAGACCACCTAAACTGGGGAAGTGCAAGCGCAATACAGAAGGACTAATTATAACTATGAGATAACATTATGTAAATTCGTTCCATAACATTAGTAAATTATTAGTAAATTATGTAAATTAGATGCTGTTATAATGACATCGCAATATTAAGCAATAATTACTGCATAAATAAACTACATCACATGACAAGGGTGGGTGAGTTAGGGGGAGATATCCCCCTCACCACCAGCACTGCAATAAACAAATACCTGCTCAATAGATACCGATCTATAGGGATTTATTTCCAGCCTTTTCTGGGCATCAGAGGGAAGTGGCCTTACTGTGCTGCAGTAGTTAATCCCTTCCAGCAGTTCCAGTGCACACTGAGTTCCCAGAAGGCTGTTTTTCCAGAACAAGCCCCAGTGGGACACAGTGTGGACCTGAGGTGCCTCTGCCTGTGGATCTCCCTGGTTTCCCTTGCGAGGAGGCTCCCTCAGCAGCAGCTCCTGGGCCTGCCTGGCAACAGAAGCTTTTCACAAGCCCACAAAAAAGTTTAAACCAACTCTTAATTCAAGAGTCTTGAAGGAATCCCTGTCCACTGGACACTGTCTGTAACACACCACGGTGCTGTAGAGAGTTTCCTGCTGGATCTGTGAAAATGCTTCAACCATTTTCCCTCAGCCTCTTCCCTCGGGCCCAGCTCAGCCCAGTCCAGGCCCCGAGCCCCGCCAGGCCCCGCACGGCCATGGCCGGGCCTTGGGCCCCACTCTGGACACGGCCCGGCCGCGGGGGCCGTCAGGCTGCCGAGGGCTCCCCGGGCCCCGGCCCTGAGCACAGAGCTCTGCCCGAGGGCTCCGGGCAACGGCGGCGGCGCTCGGCAGCGAGCTCGGCCTGCCCAGCCGGGGCCACCCCCGGCACGGCCCCGCTCCGCTCCCTGCCAGCTCGGCACGGCCCTCACAGCCGGCCCCGAGCCCCGAGCCCAAGCCCGAGCCCTGAATCCCGACCCTGAGGCCCGAGACCCCCTGAGTGTGAGGGGACAATGTGACAGTGTGAGGGGCCCGTGTGACACTGTGGGTCCCCGTGGAAGCCAGGAGGCCCCTGAGGTGTTACAGAATTTTCTGGAAGCATTGAGCCTCTCCTGCGGCCTCTCCTCCGGCTGCTCCAGGGGCAGCAGCTCCCACCTGCTATGAGTGAGGTCCCTACATGTCTAATTCAATAACCCACAAAATTAACATTTAGCAGCCCTTTTAATTGAGTAGCAATTTTCCTTTGGCTTTTGACAAAGGCTTCTCATCATCGTCACTGTCCTTTGAACAACCCCACAGGCTGCACATGCACCCCAAGTCTTGTACTACAGAAGCCGGCATTATATCCCCAAAATAAGCCTCATTATTTCATAGATACCTGGAATAATCTCAGTTTTGCCCATTTAAAGGCCAATTCTCTAATTATCCCAAGGTCTATTCCATTTGGGATGTTACTTATCTCAAACTACATCCTGCATCCTATTTTTTCATGAAATCGTGAGAAAAAACATTTCTCATCTGAAAACATCTGTTTTGCGACACTAATTACATATCCTTTTCCTGTATTAGTTTTTATCAAATATTTTCTAAAATATCGATATAGTCACAATTGTTAGCACAAATCACATTAATTTATACACACCCCTCATTCTCACCTTTCTGGAGTGAGAGGAATGAGGGATTTGTCTTTATAAACCAGCTGTGGATCTGCTGGTAGGTAAAACCAGCACTGAGAGATAAAAGAGACAATAGGAAGGATTCCACTGATTGATGAATGGAAAAAGATATTTTGCTTTTACAAATAAACTTTAGGTTTGCTGATAAATTAAATTAGACATTGGAAGATGAAATAAACAATAGGCAAACCCCCTAAATTTCATAAGAATTAAAAATTAAAAGGGAAGATTATACATTAGAGGAAAATCTCTGATATCAGATGTTTTGGGAAGTCTGAACCTCTCAAGTACCTCAGCCAATGGGGAGAGAGAGGAAGAGAGAAGCCAAAGGCATCACTGGCTGGGTTTGGCTTCCCATGCCCCACCTGGGCCTTTCTGAGCCGTGGTGACTCTGCCCAGGCCAGCAGTGCCATGAAATGAGTCTCTCCCTTCCATGAGCTCCTCTGGCCTGCTACTCCTCACTGTCATCCAGGAAATCCCAGCATGAGGCAGAGATTTTTTACAATAAAGTCTGGTGGTGAGAGCAAGGAGCAGGCTGCCCTGGGAGGTGTTGGGTGCCTCATCCTTGGGAAGATCCAGAACCACGTTGGAGGGGGCTTTGAGCAGCTCACTGTGGTTGGAGATGTCCCTGCCCATGGCAGCTGGTTGGACCCGATGGCCTCTAAAAGTCCTTTCCTACCCAACCCATTCTATGATTCCATCATTCCATGATCCCATTAGTGACTACACTTCAGGATAAGCCATGCTCACCCATCCCTGAGCAACTGGCACAAGGAACCTTGAGTGCAGAGGGACCTTGACACGCTCAGGGTCTTGGCCAATGTAAACATCCTGGTGAGTTTCCCTAATCCCTTAATTATTAGGTTGAGACTTCAGGAATGTAGTCAAAATGAAGAGGTTTCAACTTAAAGAGACAAATTCAACCAAATGGATTTTGGAGACCAAATTCTGCATTAATGCCAATGTATTTAGCCTATCAGCAAGTAGATTTTGCAGAGTCCAGAGCCATGTAATGTGTGACAGCTATAGCTGGTCTATAGCTGCACAAATAATTTGGCATAACGGACACAAACTCGACCAGCCTAGTTCATTAGAGAACAAGGATGTGCAAAATGATGCTCACTTCTAAAAATTTCAGAGGTGTATTAAAACCTTATCAAAAAATACAACAGATGAGGGTGAGATGGTCAAAGAATCTGCATTTATTGTGGGATACAAATACTTACACAGTATTTTAGGAAGGCTAGTAATGCACTCCTGACAGAGCCCACCTCCCCAGTCAGCCAACTACGCACTATCCCAGCAAGGCCCACCTTCCTAAGAAAGGGGAGAGAAAGGAGGAGAAGAAAGAAACCAGGAAAGGAGGAAGGAGAAGGAGAGAGAAGAGAGAAAGAAAAGGGAAAAAAAACCCAACAAACCTTTACCTCTCTGAGGTGACTCTGGCGTTTCGGGGTCTCCCCAATCCCGGCTGCCATCGGTGTCCCAGACAGAGAAGTCCAATTAAGCATAACCTGTCTGGGCCCCTCAGGCAGGCTCCAGAGCTGCAGGCAATTATTGGTGAGCCTTTTTGGGGGTCTCAGTAGCTGGGCGTTGGCCCGGGATCTCTATCCCAGGAAGGGACAGAGCCCCGGAGTCCAGCCCGCTTGGTCCCGAAACCACAGGGAGCCTTCCAGCCAGCAGAGTGATAACAGCTCTTTATAGTGATAACAGCTCTAGGATCTCAGCTCTTTAGGGTTTAGGTGCTGCTAGGCTTGGCTTCCCCGGGTGTAGGCTCAGGCAGAGCAGAGAGAGGAGAAGGAGACGTCAGCAGTTCTACTGGAGATGGTTTATTCAGGAATACGTGAAAGGTCCGGAGCGATTCTTCTTCCAACTTAATAGGGTACAAAGCTACTTTTATACCTTTGGCCAGGCTCCAAACTGGACCAATGAATACAGGTTAAAGGTTTCATAAGTGACCAACAGAAGGGGTTGCAAGGTGTTTTCCTTATAAGGGTACAAATATACTTTGAGGGTCCAGGGTTGGGACATCTCTGGACTGCTGTGTCAGCAATTCTATTGTTAAAGCCTCCACGGTGCCCTAGCAGGGCCTGTGGCATTTACTACAGGCAATCTTAGCAAGCTCAGCTCTTAAATGAGATCAGCTCTTAGTGATTATCAGCTTATTTGTGATTTCAGCTCTTGGCTTGCTAAGTGCCTTTGGCAGACGCTGGGAGAGAGAGGAGAAGGCTGTATGAGGTCCACAGAGATGTCTTTATTGAAGTCTTCTGCGAAGATTCTCAGGGACAGCCTCTTCTGCTGAGCTGGGCGAAAGTAGCTCTTTCTGTAGGATACAGGAGCTTTAGAAATTGTCCAAGAGTAAGGGTCGAGGCCAAAGTGACCTGTAGGCTTACAGAGAGATAAGCTGGGGTCTGAGGGTGGAAGAGGGGCTTCTTAGGTCCAGTCATCATGACCAGGCATTTCCTATCTTAGGCTGCTGACCGCCAGAGAGGCCTTGCAGGCCCTGTGTCTGCTACACCTCTCTTCCAAAAAACACCAACGATCCAGGGGGCTCCCATCCTGAAGCGATACATGGAATAAATAGACTCCACAACCTGGTGTAGTTATGAAGTGGGTATGGATTGTCAGTGCCCAGCAGAAGCGAGATAGCTCTCGTGAAAACTTGTGCCCCAAGCCCTGCTCTGGGCCACATCTTTATTCACCAAGGTGTTCCATATTCATTATATTGCACATTTTGCCATGCATATTCAACCTCTGGCCCCGCCTGTCCTCACATGGTGATCAGATCCATGCCCTTCTGGCCATGCGTTTTTTGCTGTGGCGGTTGCATGGGGGTCTCTGGTGGTCTCTGAGGCTGAAGATTGTGGTCTTCCTCATGACTGAACTTTTGAACTTTTCTCCTTTGCACATGCGCTATTGGTCCCTTGGTGCTTATCTGAGTACGTCTGTCGGCCTTGATTAGCTTGGAGACAGAGGGGTTCCTTTATCTGGGCTTTTTGTATCTCTTGGTCTTCTGTGGTATTGTTCTTTATGCAGGAAACTTCAGAAATTTGCATTTTCCTATGCCCTTTGTACCATGGCAGAGGTTTCTTAAGTAAAAAGGCTAAAATTCAACACATAATTCTACGGGCTAAACTTTAAATGCTTAATTCATATTGCTAATTCAAGTGAACTCCAAAAATCTCTATTTCAACCCCACAATCACACTCTGCTCAGCTCAGCTTCAGTGGCTCTGGCCTCCCTGATCCCCTTTGGCTCGGGGGTTCATGAGCCACCTCACCACGTGGACTGTCTCACCCACTCCTAGGTGACCCCTCCTCTGCAACCCCTCGGTGGTCACCCTGCTCCCCACAAATCCTTCAATCTCACATGTCCCACCAGCCATGGGGTCTCTGTCACAGGCCCCCCACTTTCTTCACCCACACGTTATGCCCTGCTTCCAACCATCCATGTAATATATGATATGAAATAATTCATGCTAAAGAGAGAATGTATTTTATAAGATTGTAAAATCCAAATGAGTCTCTGACCACCAGCAGCCCAGGGACAGATGTCTACTTTGGAATGTTGAAATTTGTCAGTATGAAAAACGCCAATCACTTGCTTTTGAAATTGTTAAAAGTTTAATAGTAATAAAATGGTTATAAAAAAGGTAATACAATTTGAGTCATAATAATTTGGACAATTTAAATCAGGACAATAGGAGACAATAAAAGCAAAGAGTTACGGACGTCCGGGTACCTCTTTCTGGGCATCAGGAGCCTGAAAAAAGGACCCCTGCCAACAAAAGATTAACCCTTAAGAACAATAGCCCATTGCATATTCATACACTTCATACATGATGCATAAATTCCATTCAAACACAGGATTCTGTCTGGTCAGTGTCAGCTTCTTCCTTCTAATCCTAACAGCGCCTTCAAGGCAGGAAAAGTTAGTTTCTTCTGATGAGGAGGCAATAAATTCCCTTTCTCTGAAAGATTTAGGTGTCCTGTGGCTGCTGTCTCGCTGCAAGTCCTTTCTGTTAAACAAAGCATCCTACATAGCACAGTTTCTATTTTAACAATTTTTATAACCTAAAACTATATTTAACACAGTACTTAAGAGAATTAATACAGCATTACTTCCTAACACCACACATATAATATTTATTTTATTATTTGAGAAAAGCCAATCATAAAATACATGCATTTTTCACAATCCGCACTCTTATTCTTTGTAAATCATTTGGCTTGAGCAATATTTCTTATCTATTTTCATCTTCTGGACTATGCTGGCAAAATAAAACAGGGGAATACACAAGGAAGAAATACATAAACAGTTGTAACACATAAAATGAAAGATCTTAATTTCTTCTAATACATTACCCCATCAGCTAGGTTCTTATATTTTCTAAATTTTCTGAACTGGTACCTGGGTTATTATATGCATATATATTTTTTATTTTCTTTGATTTATTTTGCTTTTGCTAGAATGACTTTTCTGTGGTCATCAATTTTCAACAATCTGATATATTGAACTTTCCACAAACACCCCCTTCTTTGGCCAGTAAATAGTCTAAAACCAGCCTATTCTGATACACTGCAGTTTTTGTTTGGCTTAGCTGACTTAATATTAACTCTAATGCCTGTGCAGCCTTATTTGCTATCATTTCTGTAACTGCTTGGAGTCTTGTAATACAATTCAACAGATAATTTGGAGTCAATACAGAGTTAGATTGCTGTGCTGGTTTTACCTTTTCATTTATTATTTGTTTTTTTTTTTTTTTTTTTTTTTTTACCAAATCTTGAACCGTATCTTCAAGATTAAATTTAAAACAAATCCATCTCTCTCCTTTTGGACATTCAGTTCCAAATCTATTACCACTTTTTCTTAAGTTTCTTGTAATCCAATAATTTACTCCGTTTTGCCTACAAGTTCTTAATTTGGATGGGTTATAAGAGTGGCTGTTGACGTAGGTGCGTGTAATAAAAGAGGAACTTTGGTTTCTTTCCATGTGATGCTTTCTGTAGCATTTGTGTCACAATCCTGCTGGTATCCCAAAAGGGAAAAGACAACAAATGAGTGCCAGAAACAGGAATAATAGAGGTCCAGTATGGCTTTTACTCCCACCTCCCATGCCTGTGAGGTTGCAACCCACAGCAGGTGTATTTGATCTTCTCGGTGGCGATATACAGAGGCCAATCTGGTCTTGCCCTCTATTTCCTTGTTACTTTCTCTTAACTAATTTTCAGGCAAATTGTTTTTGACACCCTTTAACTGTGGTCTCCTACCGTTCCTCAGGTATCTCTCATTCAACAGGCACTAATAATTCTCATCCACAAAGCAAAGTTATTACTTTATCACTTTTTACAACAAGAGCATAAATTTTGTGAACCACAATACTAATTACTCTCACAATTTAAGCATTTACTTATAACCCAACTAGCATGTCCAGTATTGGAAATGAATCAAATAAAGTTTACTAATGGAAATGGTAATTCCCCTTCTCCCCTGTATAATTCTCAGGCTAAGGTCACAATACAAAAACAGTCTTGATCCTTCTATCTGAAATATGCCTCCACCAAGGAGACGCTTTAGTCAGGCAGTGCTTGAAACCAGTGATATAAACATTATCTTGTTTCTTAATTCAGTGTTATTCTTTGTACATTTCTTGGATCATTTGAGTTTTCCTAAACTATTACCACTCAGTCCCCATTGGAAAGTCAGTTCAGTATCGCTCGGTTGAAATGTGATAGTCCATTTTTCAGGTTTCTTCACAAGTCCTTTGATTCTGCTGGCATGAATTCACTCTTTTTCCGTGATTGTTGCTTCAGTAGTACCTGGAAAGGACTTCTTAATAGCACAGTAATAAAAGAAAGATCATACTGCATTAACTTTTACTATTTGCTTTTCTTCCAAACTTTCTGGGTTTAGCTAAAAGCTTTCTCCACAGCAGGCTTTTCTTCTTCAGGAAAAAAAACCACCCTTCTCTTTAACAGCAAACAAAACACTAAAAAAAAAAACCCTAAAAAAACCCCTTCTTACTTAAGAAAAAAAACCCGCTTTGTGAGGTTTGGAGAGTCATCAGTCTCTGCTTTGATTTTATCTTTTAGTGCTGGCCTCCCTCCCCCTCTCTTCACAGCCTTGCTGTCGATGCTGTTCTTCGCCCTTCCCCCGGTGCTGCCCCTCGGCTGCAGGGCCGGAGCAGGGGAGAGCAGCCCCGGGCATGGGGACCCTGGGGGCTGCCTTGGGTTCCTTTTGCCCTCTCTCTCTCTCTTCTTCTCTCTCTCGCTCTTTCCTTCTCTCTCTCTCTCACTTACCGGCCCGACGCTGCCATCCTGGGCTCGGGACCCCGACAGTCTGGGAGCCCCCCGGCAGTTCCGCCACGGAGCCAGCCCGCTCCTGGCCGGCAAACCTGTGTCCTGTGCTGCCAGCGCCGCCCCGGGTCACCGCCATGGATCGGTCCCTGCCGCAGCCCCCGAGACCCCGCTGCTCATAGGGAGCGGTCAGACACCTCCCAACCTTGACAACCTCAAACATAGCGTCCCCAGGTCCTCCTGACATTCTTTTTCTTTCTCTAGGCAACTTATCCTCTTTTCTCTTCAAGGAGGGCCCGTTCTGCTAAACTCCTTCTGAACCTCAGTTCGGCACTGAATAACCTCCTAATAACCATGTGCTAAGACACTTCCCTGCCTTTCATGCAAAAAACTCGCATTCACATTTCTGCTCTCTTCTAGCATAAAGATGTTATCACTTCACATTCCAACATCTCAGAGTTTCTTAACCACCTCTCTACTTCAACTTCTCTCTTTCTTCTCTTGTTACCTTTGTTTTTTTCTCTCTGATTCAACACACCTAGATGGCACGAGGTGAACCTAACTAATTTACTTCCAAAAGTAAGCTTACAACTTTCTTTTACTAGATAACTTAAATACATACTGGCTAGCTGTGGCTTACTGGGTCTAACATCTTTAATATGTAAGCTACTAGATATTTTTTACTCTTTCTCACTCCTGAATTAAAATTTTATGAGCTACCCCATTTTCTGGATTTATGTATGAATGATAAAGGATTTTTTTTTTCAAACAAGGGTAAGCTTAAAGCTAGAACTTAGACTAGTTTTAACTTAACTCTTTTAATTTAACAATATCTTCCTTGGTCTGTTTTATATCATCTCCTTCTGTCAATTTTTCATACACAAATTTTGCTACCTGTGTGTACCCCTCAATCTATAATCTATAATATTTCAATAATCTAGGTAATCTCAATAAATTGCTACCTGTCCCTGGGGCCAATAAAACATCTCCCATCTAAATTTTAGTTTCTTCCCTCAATTACTACATCTTTAATTACCAAAAATGTAAAACTTTATCTTTTTTTTTTTTTTTTTTTTTTTTTTCCCCTGTTACTTTCACTATATATTTGCTCACACACACCGTAACTTTTTTGGAATATTTAACAGGCAGGTTCTCTCTGCCCCTGTGTCTATTACAAATTCCAATTCTTTGGGACGCACTTTTAAAGTTATCACAGTGTCTAGATGGTATTTGTCCCGCCCCAAAAAATATTAGAGCCTATGACCTCCCTATTCCTCCTATGTGCCCATCTCTTTAAAGATTTTCAGATCTTCCGCTTACTTAGGACCATTTTCCTATTTCTCTTAAGTTTGCTTATCTATTTAGTTGGAGTTTCTTCTTTCCCCTCTAAAAGCTGTCCCTCAAAAACCTTTTGTTTTTGCATTTTGCCTTTGATATGCTGTCTCATTTATTTCCTTGGTTATGTAATTACAATAATTATTCATGTGTTTACTCCCCTCCTTATTATTTAAATCCCACTCAGAAGGTACTGTTGGCATTTTGTCTTCTCTGGGGGTCCCCGCGGATTATCTTTTTCCTAAGCTTTTATTTCAGTTGCTCTGATTAATTGCTTTTCTTCCTGAGAAAAATATTATTTTCATTACAGACCGCATCTCTTCTCAAGTATAAATGTTTGGACTTAAAAATTGGTCTAATTGTTCGTCTATGCCTATGGGATTCCCCAAATATCCCTTTTATTTATTTCTTAACATTTCAGACCTCAGACGAAGTCAAAGGAGCATTTACAAACCTTGGTCCGTTCCCTCCTATGGGAACCTCTCTTAATGGAAACAGACCAGTCCCTTTATCCCATTCTTTTTGGATTTTTATCTTCTATACCTTTTCTCCCGTAATTTTAGGAAGAATCAGGAGAGGGTTTTCTTTTAACTGAACTTTTAGTGTTTCGATAAGGTGATTCCTTTAGAGAGTTCCGCTGATCTGCCGGAGCTGTGGTTACCAAGGGAACGGAGCTCAGGGCCGGATGGGGCACTCGGCATGACTCGGAGTCTGGGTGCTCCACAGGCGGGGTCTGCAGCCGGGATCGCCCGAGGGGATCGGCACGGCTCCGAGTCTGGGTGCTCCACAGACGGGGTCTGCAGCCGGGATCGCCCGAGGGGATCGGCACGGCTCCGAGTCTGGGTGCTCCACAGGCGGGGTCTGCAGCCGGGATCGCCCGAGGGGCTGTTCCGGTGCGGACCGAGCTGGAGCGTGGATCCCCCCGCATGGCTGATGGCGGCTGATCCGGCAGAGACAGAACAGGCGACAGAGCCCGGCTGCAGCGGCGGGAGCCGACCAGAGTCAGGGCAGCCGGGGATGGGACAGACGGGACGGACGGGACCCCCTCGGTGCGGTCAGCGCGGGAACCGCGGCGCACACGGCAGGACAGAGCCCCAGCCCCTGCACGGCCCCCGCAGCGGCCACGGGCCAGGCGGCCGGACTGGGACAGACGGACTGGGACGGACGGACTGGGACAGACGGACTGGGACGGACGGACTGGGACGGACGGACCGGGACGGACGGATTGGGCCGGAGCCGGCACAGGGGCTGGGGGGGGTGTGGTGCGAACGAGTGGGGGAACAAATGGGAATGGTGAAATTATAACCCTGTTATAATTTCACTAATACTCTACTTAAACTGTTGTGGCTTGCTGGTGTTCATATAAGGTTGGTAATTTGCTCCACGGGCCATAATCAAACTCACAGAGGTATTTTGGTTTCTGTGCCAGGGTCTCTGAGACCCCTGGCAAGGGTCTTGGCTGCTCAGGACAGCCAGAGGGATGTCCTGAGTCCCGACATCTCCCCCCTCTCTTTGCACCAAAAACACCCCGTTTGCAACTTTGTTCATGGCCCACTACATGCGCACAAAGATGCATGGTAAGATGGGCAGAAGAACCACAAGCCTTGTCAAAATGTAATAACCTACCTTTAAAGGTACCTTCCACAATTGGGAAAGGTTAAAAAAATCCAACCACATCAACCATCTAGGGTCTAGTGACCTGCCCACGTTTGTTAACATTTCTTTGTAACTTTTTGATGTTTTCATAAATTGATTTTGAATGATCTGACATGTTCATGCAGCACATCCTTTCATATTCTTCCCACCTGTGTCCATGTGCCAGCAGCAAATAGTCACTTGCTGCTCTGTTTTGGAAAGTTGCTCGTCTTACACTGCTGATGTCTGTTAGCATTTCACTGGGTGTAAGAGAAACAGCTCAAGCATGCTTGCTCAGTGTAAGAAAAACAGCTCAAGCATGTTTGCTCAGCCAGCAACCCATATGATCCAACTCAGTCAAGGCTACCCCTGATGCTGCCTGTGGGGAGAAAATTGCAACTGCAATTCTCCAAGCCTTGTCTCATGTGTGTACATTATCATCACAATTTGGACTGTATTGTTCCACTGATCTTTTCCTTTTATGTGTTTACTCTTTCAAAAATTCTTCAATCGGGTGTTAGCAATGAAACTCTTGCAATGCTGCATGGACCACCTTTGACATTTGCAGGGATAGCAGGCCAAGTTTTGCCTCCACAGATAAAAAAATTCCCTGTGGTAATTGTGCTGAAACTTGGAGGGATGCTTTGGCTGTCAACTTGGTGTATTTGCACCAAGCAGATACGTTCCTATAAAAATAATGATTTTGGAGTTACATTGTCTTATTTTCTGTTTGTGTCACTTTCAAAAGTTCAAAATTGTATACAAAAATTCATTTTTGCTGACCCAAGAATTTCCAGTTCCTCAGGTTCAAAAGGAGCCACAGGGAGGAACTGTGTCCAAAGATGTTACTCATTCACAGGATTTGAAATGACCTGTGAAATCTTTATAGAAGTATTTTTTGGAATTGGCCATTCATTCACTGGCAAACCCACCAGACACGTTGAGAACGATCTCCCTGGCCCCGAACATGACAAGCAGATGTCATGCAAACCTGCTGCATTTGGCCAAAGCCCCCCAAACATTTTGTTTTGGCTGGACCATGGACCAATCTGCTCCATTGCCTAAGGCAATAGATGGAAGAATGAGGCACATGAGCAATACCTGATCGAATCTCAAGCTCATGGCTTCACTCCTTGTGAGAAGTTTTTCATGCCATGACACCCAAGCCCCTGAGAGAAACCCCAAGTCCTTGAATCCTTTCTGTGCTGTTCGAGGAGTTGTTCACAGTCTTGTCTTCTGCCTCTGTCTGCGTGCTTGCCTCTTTGGTTCCGGGATCCGTGTCTTCCTGCGTCCGAGTCCTGTAGGGCTCCACGCATCTCACCAACACCTTCTTTGGACCTCATCCTGTACAAACACAAGCTAAACCTTTGCTCTACGTGATTAATTTGAGAGGACCTTCAACCTGTCCTACTTCTGGATTTCTGATCAAAACTAAAGGATTCTCCTTTAGTTTTGCCTGAGTAGTGTTATAAAAATGCCTGAGAATTGGTGGATTGAGTTCTGAAAAGGAGCTGTTGAGAATGTATCAATTGAGACCTGGATATTTCTGAGCTTCCCAAAGATGGATATTGTGTGACATCACTTGCCACAGCTGGAGGCCCTGCAATCCTCCCGGATTGATCACTCCTGTGGATGCAGGTGGCTGCTCAAGCTGGCAGTCTGGGCAAGCACTAATGATTTCCCTTGCCTGGCTTTTTGAGATGCGAAAGGATTCCATCAGTGCTTATGCATTTTGATGAAAAAACGCATAGCTCAACCTTGCTCGCTCAAAAATATCCAGTAAAGTCTGTGAAATGAGCATGGTTAGCTTGTCTGCCTGGGCCTTCCCTTCTGCTAAAATCCTGGAAGGGACAAGTATGCCTTAATGTGAATCATGAAATATTTGTGCTCTCTGTTTTCCAGTAGTGTCCCCATGCATGATAAGTATGAATTTAAAATGTCATTGCTTGTTTCTTTCAAAAATGAACCCTTCAATCACCTGACCATATTTGCATCATATACTGAATCTGTGATCAGATTGAGAGGTTGGTGGAACAGTTGAAAGACCCTGGCCACTGCTGCCAATTCCGCAATCTATGGTGAACCTTGGACTATTTTTACATCTGAGTCCCATTCCCCTGTGACTGAATTCTGCCACATGATTACTCATTTGTGAGTTTTTTCTGGAACCATTAGTGAATACTGTTATCCCAACCAATAAGTAAGTTCCTCACTTATTCTTTGTTTTTCCCTATAACATATTATATAACATATATAACTTATTCTTTGTTTTTCCCTATAACATATATCAAAAATATAACATATTTTTGATTTCAGCAATCTGTGATCTGGAAAACAAGTCATGCAAATGCCTGACTACTTTAACAATGCTATTAACAAGCTTTTTGATTTCTGAATTGCTTAGTCAAAATAATCTTTCTTCAATGGTAAATGAATTGTAGAAAAATTCCTGCCTGACATTGTCAGCAACCTTGTCCTTGCTTTTATGATAATTTGGAATGCCATCTCCAGGTCTGTGAGGATTGTCTTTGGAGACCTTTGTAACTTTCTCAAGTTCTTTCTGCGCTTCAGGTGTAAGAGTTCTGGGAGATTTGATGTCATTGTCAAATTGTCCTCTCTCAAAAGATCGAGCCTCTAGGATGTCATGATTTGTGATCTCCATGGTTGGTCTCATCCAGTCGATTTCTCTGAGCAGCTGATGTAGGTCATGTAAATTGCTGACTTTGGAGCTGACTTCTATCTTCTGTGGTCTTATCGTTCTCTCTGAGATTTTCCACCTTAGGTATTTCCACGGTGTGATCTCCTGAATTTTTTAAACACTGATTTTCAGTCCTGTCTTTTGCACCTCTGCAATCATACAGTCAGGAGCTTCTTGCAGCTCCTGTTGTGTTGGTACCTTTGCAGAGACTCTTCTCTGTTGATGCTTGGAACGTAGAATGCAAGTGGAGGAGCATCATCTGGATGGAGCAGGATGCTGAAGAAAGAATCCTGGAGATCAATGATCACAAGTGGCCAATCTGAGAATCATTGAGAGTGAAGGAGGTCCCTGTCGAAGCAGTCCCATGTCCTCGATGACTTTGCTGATCTTCCTGAGGTCATGTAGCAGTCTCCCTGAGTCTGAAGTTTTCTTCCGAATGACAAACACTGGAGAATTCCATGGACATGGTCTCCAGAAGGAAAGTCCTGCTGATTAAACACCAGCATGCCTCGTTCCGCTGCATGTGGTGGCAAAGCAAGAGCTTTGGCTACCAGCGTATTCTCTGGAACAGTCAGTGGTGGTCAAAGAGCTTTGGCTAAAACTGTCAACTCTTCATTCTGATTTGCCGAAACAATCGAAGGATAAATGACAAGTCCAAGGATGCTGCTTCTGTCCTTACCAATTATTAAAAAGTCCTGTCTCTGGGGCGAAGTTCCAGTGACACCTGTGGGTATCACTGCGGGGCTCTCATCCATGAAGCAACCCAAAGTCCACAATCTTCTGTGGGTGAAGCACAAAGCTTGGAATCTTTGTACAGTCCACATCTCTGCATAATTTTTTCTTTCTGCTTGTGGAATGGTCAGCGTTTTCTTGCCCATGCTTCTTGTCAGCACTATTACGCACTTGATGGAGTTTCACATTGTTTACTGAGATCTACCTGGACTTCTGCACCTGCTAAAACACAAACAAATCCACATCCCCGCAGGGACTGGAGGATTATCTCAAAATCTTGAAGGTGAAAAATGCGCCCTTATATGAAAGTAAAACATTCACCTGCTCTGTTTCAGTCTCTATGCAATATTACGTAGGGAAATGTAAAACACCAGCAATTAGAAATCAATCAGATAATACACATAACCAATACCACATCTGAAATTATACAGTTATCAATCACTACAACACTGAATTGTCATCCCAGAGTCTGTGACAGCTGATGAACCTTAAAACAACAGAGAACTGGAGAACTCATGTCCGGATTCATGTTTCTCCCAACTCCCTTTGAAAACAGGCTCAGCTATCATATATGGTCAAATTGCCAAGCCAAAAGGACTTGAATAGTTTTTGATGCAGAAAACATCTGGGCTGATTGTCAATCATTCCATTCAAGTAGAGCTAGAACTTGGCCAGAGTTCAAACTCTAATTAATGGATATCACTTAATACATTTTAAAACAAGACTCCTAAAAAACCAGCAATTATGAATAGGAAACCTTAGGATTAAAGATCAATCAAACCATTAAATAGATGAATCCCTCCGAAACTTCTGTCAGGATAGAAATTCTTCAAACACAGCAAACTTCTTGAATTCTCAGCATGCAGTACCTCTATAAAAACTGAAGATATAATAACTGAAGAAAACCACAAAAATGGCAATCTGGATTTAAAAGAAACCCAAAAACCATGAGTAGTCAAGAAATAAAAGACAAGATTCTGAAGACACACATCTTGTAGATGATCACACAAAGAGATAGTGAAGCACATAAAAGCTGGCTGTAAATATTACAATACCTTGCTAATAATTCTTATCATAAGTTCTGAGAATTCTCATTATATAATCAACTTATCAACAGGAAATGTTTGAAGGGGTTATGACAATCTTTAAAAAGTATTTATACAGCTTTAATAACAATCCTTATTTATCAGTGTCACCTATAAAATTCAAACTAACAAAGGTTACAAACTCAATACCAACAAAACTCTGAATCAACTGATGACCCCACAAATAGGATCTGACTGATATTTCTTAAATGCTCTGTCTTCAGAGACTTTTCAGGTAATTGAATCAAGACTAATACTTCTATCTTTATGTAGTCGTTTCCCTCCCTGAAAGGCATTATTCACAAGTTTTCCCTCCCTGAGAGGCATTATTCACAATAGATTTCCATCTACATCATATTTGTAACGACATTGATTTGCACTGGTTTCCCCTTTTATCTGTATCTTGAGTAAAAGCCTGGTGCTTTCTCACTTTACTCTGATTTTGGACAGCTTTTTTACATGTCCATCTTTTGCATCTGAAGCCTGATCATCTGGTAAATACTGTTTCTGTCACTTCTGTGGGACCGGACTGGTTAGGAGCTCTGTGTGCCTCACACAACATGTGCTGCATCCGTGCAAAATTTCCAACTTGAGATTTTGATGGAGGCTGAAACTGTGTGCTGGCTGCTGCGATTGGCTGCCTGCCCGTTGCCGTGGGACCGGAGAAGGGCCGGTACCTCGGGACCCTCTGTACCCGGACCGCGCCCCGTCTCTGCCTGAGCCGTCACGGAGTGCGGGCGCTCCCACCCTGACCGCGCCTCCCTGCGCTCGTCTCGGCGCAGGCGTGGCTTCGGGAATGCCCCCTCTCTGCCTGTGACTGACACCGGCGCTGCCCCGGTCCCGTTCTGGCTCCGTGCCAACGCCCGCAACCGGCGCATGCAGTCCCCGCTTTTAATTTTGCCTGTGCCACGATACGGGCCCATCTCGACACTTCCGGGTTTGTCATGAAAGCGCGTCCCTTGCGTCTAGCTGTGGCGGCCGGCTGGAGCCCTGAACCCGCTCCCAGTGCTCCGCCCGAGCCTAGCGCGGGGACCGACGCTCGAGAACTTTTTCCTAGAAGTCACGCAAGCCTTGCCAATCCTGTGGACATTTGGCATCGCACCAGCAGGGTCTGCCGCCGCCCCCGGCGCTGCGCTCGCAAAAATCGCTGCAAAACTCGCGTCCCCCGCCTCCCCGCGGACTGGCCCTCCACTCCGCCCAGCCCCGCCCTGCTCGGCGCTGCCCCCGTGGCTGCTGGCCGTGTCCTGGACAGCTGCTGACCGCTCCGCTGCTGCGATAGCCGTGCGCGCTATCGCCTCCACTGCTGCTGTGTCTGTGACTCCCCTCGCTGCCGCTGTTGCCCCCCCGCCGGCCTCCGCAACCCCCACA
The DNA here is from genome assembly GCA_009764595.1 of Geothlypis trichas. NCBI lineage: Eukaryota > Metazoa > Chordata > Aves > Passeriformes > Parulidae > Geothlypis > Geothlypis trichas. The sequence continues at coordinate 31,590 of WSPJ01000114.1, forward strand.
GCCGCCTCTGCGGCTCCCCCGGGCTGCTGGCCGGCTGGCGCCACCGTGGCATGGGTTCGCCAGTCGCTGAGAAGCAGCTCTCCCCTGGGTTCCCCGACCCCATCCACCCTCCTCCCCCTCAAAGTTCTGGTGTTTCTGGGCGTTCTGGGGACCCATGGGACCCTGGGGACTCTGGAGATAATCCCAATTCCTCCCACACCTGTTTGGTAGGGATTGCTTTTGCCCCTCCCTGATTGGTAAGGGCAACTACCCCCTGCTAATAGCAGGATCACTTCCCTTCCCCCATCCTTGAGAGAATACTTCCTGCCTGCTGATAGCTGGCAGACCCCGTGGAATTCCACGAAATTGCCTCCAACATTACCCTTGCTGGAGATAAAAGCTTCAAGGCCATTTTATCTTTTTTCAGGGATTTTTACAGGGTGTGTGGCTGTCATGTAGGTGTCAGCCCTGTAGGGCTGACAAGATGCTGGGTTGTTCCTGGGAGCATGTATCCCCCATGGTCTCAATTTTGACCTTTCTTACCAAAAGCTGAATCATCTGCAAGGTCAGTCCGGAGTTTGTTCTGGTCACTGTCCAGAAGCTCATAGGTGAGGATCTTCCAGGCTGGCTTCTGGTTGTCCTCCTTCCAGGTGGAGGTTGAAACGAATCTTCTCGGCAGAAGTCGAGATGGTCTTTCTGGACTTTTTTTTTTTTTTTTTTTTCTCTTGAGAGTGCCTGTTTTCTTTCCTTCTCGGGCTGGATTTCAGCAGCTGATGGTTGGCGGCGTGGCTGCTTGCCAAGTGCCCACCCAGGGACACCAATTGTCGAGATCATTTGTTTGTCAGAGTGACCCCGAGAAAAGTTCCAAAGTCTCTTTTCCCAGCCCGGCGCTTAAAAAAGGAGTCAGAGCTCTTCATTTCTCGGTCTTAGCGTTGTTTATTTTATCTTATCTATAAAAAATTTTCTCCTGCCCTGCCGAGGTCTGCTCAGCAGGGCAGCCACAGGCACTCTGCCTGCCCCCGGGGAGGTGTTATGTCTTTATACTAAAAACTACGTGAGCAATGTTTACAATAACTTCCCAATGCCCATCACCTATGTTAGACAGTGAGCTTCTACTCTAAACCAATCTGTAAGTGCCAACATCACAGCAGAAGATGGAGGCTAAGAAGAAGAAGGAGAAAGGCTGGACACACCCAGTTCCCTCCATCTTGTCTCCATAACCCCCCTGTACCAAAATCCCAAAATGCATATTTCACCCTGTGATAACTTCACTAATATTCTACTTAAACCTGTTGTGGCTTGCTGGTGTTCATATAAGGTTGGTAATTTGCTCCACGGGCCATAATCAAACTCATAGAGGTATTTTGGGCTCTGTCCCAGGGTCTCTGAGACCCCTGGCGGTTGCAAGTGTTCAGAGGGGTTTGTTAGAGGATGGATGAGACAGGATCTTGATTCCATGATCAGAAGGCTAGATTTATTATATTGTGATATATATACAGCATTATGACTATGCTACATAAAGATAGAAAGGCAAGAGGCTTCTTCAGAAGCTGCTAAGCTAAGAGAGAGATAGAAAGGAATCAATAACAACCTCTGTGTCTCGGCAGAGACGACAGCAGCTCCACCGTGAGTGGTCAGTAGGTCCAAACACCTACAGGGGACCAATCACGGGTAGACGTGTTGCATTCCACAGCAGCAGATAACAATTGTTTACATTGCTGCTGAAACTTCTCAGCTCCAGCAAGGAAAAATCCTAAGAAAGGATTTTTCAAGAAGAATGGCTGTGACATCTCACCCTTCTTTATTTAGTTAAAAAAAAAATGCTGGTGTGGAATGCACAATTCTATCATAACACGAAAACAACCTTACAATATAAGAAAATACAAAAACCCAATACAAAGACAATTCAAACCCAAAGCAGCTGAGTTTCAGGAAAAGTCCATGAAGTGAAGATGTTCCTCTTTGGCATATCTGAAAGTCCTTTTTGTCCTGAAACAAGCTTCTTGTAGAAAAGTTAATCAATAGTTATCAAACAATTCCAAATAATTCAGGCAACTCCTAGAGTGTCCTGCTACAGCCCTTAACTTGGGCTGAATGTGCTTTTTGGCCCTTCAATCCTTTCGAGCTGCTGCCAGCTGTTTCAACCCTTTATATTTAATTTAAATTTTTTTTTTTTTTTTTTTTTTTTTTTTGTAAATCAAATCAGAAAGAGCAGCAGCAGCAGCGGGGGCCAGGGAAAAAGGCCCTGGGGGGCCCTGGCCCATGCAGAAGGATCAGGAACCCCACACCTGGCCCACAGAAAGGTGGCCCAGGACCACCTGGAAGGGGGGAGCAACACCCCCAAAACCAATAGGAGGCCGGGAGGTGCACCTGGGCTAAGGAGCCAAGTCAAGCAGCCCAGGCCCAGGCCCCAAGGCAGGGTCAGCATTCCCAAAGCCTGGCATCCTGCTGCCAGTACAGTGGCAAAGTGGGTGACCACAGGCTTTCTTCCCCTAAAATCGAGCCATGCCGGCAATGGGGGAACAGAAGCCCTCCCAAGAATACTTTTTTCGGGTCTAGCAATGTTTGCTCCCCACAGCAAATGAGGGATGGTCGCTTCTGGCTGTGCCCTCTGCCTCTGCAATGCAACATCCTCACCCCTTTCGGGCTGGGGAGCAGAGGCAGGCTTTTCGGAACCCACAGTAGCCTCGCAGCCGGAGCTCGCCAGGGGTGGCAGAGATACCAGTCTGCAAGGGGTGACCCGTGAAAAAACATCCCACAACCCACCGAAAATGCTGATTTTGAACACCGGCAGCCGGGCTGCCCCCGCCCCCAGTTGCTGGGCCACGCCTCCTCTTCGGAAGGAGACGCCAAAGCCCTGTTCCCCTGTCCCAGCTTCCCCCGCAGGGGCAGCCCTGGGACAGTCCAAAGAACTCGGTAAGGAAATCACGCTGGGTGCAGGAGCCGACGCCGCAGCTGCCGCCAGCGGCGGCGGGACAGAGGAGCACTCCGAGGGTCGCGCGGGCTCAGCGCTGGACTCAGCGTCAGGAAACAGTTCGGCGGGAGGTGGCACAGGGTCGACAGCGTCGGGGGGGGGGGCGGCGGCGGCGGCTGCTCAGCTGCAGGTCCGTCGCCTAGCAACACAGGCGCGGCCGCAGGCGGGGCCGCCCACCGTGTTCTCGGCACTGGCCGGGGGGCGGCCGTGGGAGGGACCCGACGGGGAAGCACCCGTGGATCGGGTCGGGGCGGCCCCTCCGGCCCAGGAGGTGGGGTTCGCTGCCGTGCTCTCTGCGCCGGCAGAGGCGGCACCCGCGGGGCGGGAGGCGTGACCCCGTGAGCCGGTGCCGCCCGCAGCTCTGGCTGGGGCGGGGCCCACGGGGCTGGCCGAAGTAGCACTGCCGACTCTTCATCCCCCGGAGAGAAGGAAGGCGGGGGAAGAGACGAGTCTTCCTGAGCATGCTCAGAAAACGCAGAGAAAAAAACTTTCTCGGCTCGGGGGGAAAATTCACCCCCCTGCTCGTGTTCAAGCAGTTCGTCCCCCTCCAAAGGGTCTCCTCCCGCTGAAGTCGGGGAAAACGGACCGAGACCGTAGCAATTAGCAACGCAGGGAAAAACAGCTGCTCTCCGTTCCAAAACTGGAAAAAGAATTTTAAATGTTAGATAAATCCGAGGATATTCCAAACCTCGGTCCAAAGCAAATTGAAAAATGGAACTCATGCAGTGCCACACAAAAACATCAAGGGCATATAACACATTTGTAAAAAACCCAAAAAGCTTTGCCCATCGAAAAAAATCATAAAAATGCCTTTCTAATAGAAGAATTCCAAGAATTCCATCCTCTTCACCCCATTTTTGCCAGAGGGCAATAAGTTTCTCCTCTGAAGGGGAGAACGAAACCTCAGCCTCTGAGGGAGTAAATCTCCGGAGCAATAGCCACGAATTTCGAATGGCTCATCCTCAGGAGGGGAAAAACCAACAGTACCTTGACACAGTGTCCAGCACTTCCTAGCCAGCTGCACGATGCTGCTAGGATTTTCATACATCTTCCTCAGGGCTTTTCAGGTTCTCTCTGTGGTCAGCTGTGGCTGTGAACTCAGTCCAAAATCAGGATCTTCAGTTCTCCAGCTCCTGGCTAGATCCACTTCTGTGATCAGTGTCCTCTTTCAGTCGAGGGTCACCAGTTGTTGCTAGTGTTCAGAGGGGTTTGTTAGAGGATGGATGAGACAGGATCTTGATTCCATGATCAGAAGGCTAGATTTATTATATTGTGATATATATACAGCATTATGACTATGCTACATAAAGATAGAAAGGCAAGAGGCTTCTTCAGAAGCTGCTAAGCTAAGAGAGAGATAGAAAGGAATCAATAACAACCTCTGTGTCTCGGCAGAGACGACAGCAGCTCCACCGTGAGTGGTCAGTAGGTCCAAACACCTACAGGGGACCAATCACGGGTAGACGTGTTGCATTCCACAGCAGCAGATAACAATTGTTTACATTGCTGCTGAAACTTCTCAGCTCCAGCAAGGAAAAATCCTAAGAAAGAATTTTTCAAGAAGAATGGCTGTGACACCTGGCAAGGGTCTTGGCTGCTCAGGACAGCCAGAGGGATGTCCAGAGTCCCGACAGTTATCCAACCCCTAATGCTCTTCGGCAATTTTTCCCTCAATCCTGCCGTGTTATCCAACCCCTAATGCTGTCGAGTAGTTTTCCCTCAGTCCTGTTGTGTTGTCCAACCCCAGACGCTCTTGGGTATTTTTCCCTTAATCCTGCCGTGTTATCCCACCCCTAATGCTGTCGAGTAGTTTTCCCTCAGTCCTGTTGTGTTGTCCAACCCCAGACGCTCTTGGGTATTTTTCCCTCAATCCAGCTGTGTTGTTCAACCCCAGATGCTCTTGGGTATTTTTCCCTCAATCCAGCTGTGTTGTTCAACCCCAGATGCTCTTGGGCATTTTCTGTCCCTGAACCCAGCGGTGTGGTACAACTACAGATGCTCTTGGGCATTTAATTTTTTTGGCTGTGTTGTCCAACCCTGGATGTTCTTGGGCATTTTTTTATCCCTCAATCTGACTGTGTTGTTCAACCCTGGATCTTGTTGGGCAAAAATTTTTCTCTCAATCTAGCTGTCTTGTCCAACCCCGGATACTGTTAGGCAACATTTTCACCCCCCAATCTAGCTGTGTTGTCCAACCCCGGATGCTGTTGGGCAAAATTTTCATCCCTCAATCTAGCTGTGTTGTCTCACCCTGAGTGTTCTTGGGCATATCCTCACTTCGACAGAATTCTGCTCAACCCTGCTCTTGGATGCTCTTGGAATATAAATCCCTCAACCCAGCAGGTTTTAGGGACCCCTCCTGTCCCGTTTCCTAGTGGATTGGGCTAGGAAACCTTGCTCCCTACCTCTGAGGGGTCCAACCCCTCCCTGAGACCCAGTCCCAGTTACCCCGGGGGATTCTTTCACTCTCTTATCACTCGCTTTGTCTCTTTCCTGGCTGTTTTTCTCGTGAAAAGACGGAAACGCGGCATGGGAGACTCCGCACTCCCTTGGCAGGTCTGGGACAACCAGCACGCCTCTCATTCACACACATTCATCCCTCCCTACCTGCCCCCCTAAGAAATACTTACCAATCCTTTTTCCTTCCCGGGTTCTTCGTGCGCACTGCTAGTCTTAGGGGGCAAATTACCGCGGTTGTAGGGAGCCTTTTTCCCTTCTCTTTGTTTTATTGCCTCCTTTTGTCCACTGATCCTAACCTGCGTCTGTCGGTCACTTCAGGGGAAACAGAGCGAGGCTGCCAAAGAGGGCAGGGTGCGCCTTCCCCACTCTGACTCTTCTAAAGCACAGGCAGCGAGGTGTTAGTAACCATCCTCTGCTACCAAATTGTGAAAAACGCCAATCGCTTGCTTTTGAAATTGTTAAAAGTTTAATAGTAAGAAAATGGTTATAAAAATAGTAATACAATTAGAGTCATAATAATTTGGACAATTTAAATCAGGACAATATGAGACAATAAAAGCAAAGAGTTACGGACGTCCGGGTACCTTTTTCCGGGCATCATGAGCCCGAAAAAGGACACTCGTTAACAAAGGATTAACCTTTAAAAACAACAGCCTGTTGCATATTCATACACTTCATACATGATGCATAAATTCCATTCAAACACAGGATTCTGTCTGGTCAGTGTCAACTTCTTCCTTCTAATCCTAACAGCGCCTTCAAGACGGGAAGAAGTTAGTTTCTTCTGATAAGAAGGCAATAAATTCCCTTTCGCTGAAAGATTTAGGTGTCCCGTGGCTGCTATCTCACTGCAAGTCCTTTCTGTTAAACAAAGCATCCTACATAGCACAGTTTCTATTTTAACAATTTTTGTAACCTAAAACTATATTTAACACAGTACTTAAGAGAATTAATACAGCATTACTTCCTAACACAACACATATAATATTAATTTTAATATTTGTGAAAAGCCAATCATAAAATACATGCATTTTTCACACCCAGCAAGGCCCAGTTTGGATGTGCAGCCCCCAGTTTGCCCAGTTTGCCTCTCCTTTGGCCCGGGCCGGCTTCCCCCCGCCCGCAGCAGCTGGGAGCAGCCGAGAGCCCCGCGCTGCCCATCCCGACCTGTCCCGGCTCCATCGCCGCTCCTGCCCCGGGCTGCCGGGGCTGCGGGAGCGGGGGAGGAGCAGGAGGAAGAGGGAGGAAGAGGTGGAGCGGCAGCAGGAAGCAGGGGCAGGAGAGGGGAGGATGAATCGCGGGGCTCCGGCGCTGCCTGCACTCGCAGCACCCCGGGAGCATCGCCCCCCATCCTGCAGGTACCCAGGCATGGGGAGCTCGGCCCAAAGATCCCGGGGTGCCTGGGTTTGGTGTTTTTGGGGGGGATGTTTGGAGCTGTTTGGCTCCAAAGCCGAGCCGCAGATGGCCCTCGGGGGGACATGGGGGGCCCCCAGGAGGTGTTTTGGGCGGTCTCGGTGCGGGTGGCAACAGAGCCCCGGCGGGGGCGGGGGGATGCGGGTCCCCCCGCGGGGGGGGTTGGGCTTCCCGGCCGGGCCCTCCAAGCTCTGCCGGGGCCACGTGGGGACCGCGCGGGAGCGGCGGCACCGGCGGGGGGACACCGGCTCTGGGGAGCCCCGGGAGAGCCGCGGCTGCCCCGAGCGGGAGCCCGGAGAGAGGAGAGCCCCAGAAGGGCAAAGCGGGGACCCCGAGAGGGGGGGACCCCTGGGATTGCTGGGACCCGGGAATGGGGGGTGCTGGGGCTGGAGGGGTGGCACGGCCGGGAAAGGGGTTCGGGAGTGCCAGTGCCGGCAGTGGCTGCTCCCAGGATGAGCCCAGTCACTCCCAGTCATTCCCTATGATGATGCAATTTGCTTCCAGCAAGATCCCAGTTGCTCCCAGTTCCTGCGGCTTTCATCCTGCGTGTTCACAGTTCTCCCAGTTACCCCAGTCACTCCCAGTATGATCCCAGACTCTCCCAGCTGGGCCCCAGTCACTCCCACTTGTCGGGATTCAGGACATCCCTCTGGCTGTCCTGAGCAGCCAAGACCCTTGCCAGGGGTCTCAGAGACCCTGGCACAGAGCCCAGAATGCCTCTGTGGATTTGATTATGGCCCGTGGAGCAAATTACCAACCTTATATGAACACCAGCAAGCCACAACGGTTTAAGTAGAATATTAGTGAAGTTATCACAGGGTGAATTATGCATTTTGGGATTTTGGTACAGGGGGGTTATGGAGACAAGATGGAGGGAACTGGGTGTGTCCAGCCTTTCTTCTTCTTCTTCTTAGCCTCCATCTTCTGCTGTGATGTTGGCACTTACAGATTGGTTTAGAGTAGAAGTTCACTGTCTAGCATAGGTGATGGGCATTGGGAAGTTATTGTAAACATTGCTCACGTAGTTTTTAGTATAAAGACATAACACCTCCCCGGGTGCAGGCAGAGTGCCTGTGGCTGCCCTGCTGAGCAGACCTCGGCAGGGCAGGAGAAAATTTTTTATAGATAAGATAAAATAAACAACGCTAAGACCGAGAAATGAAGAGCTCTGACTCCTTTTTAAAGCGCCGGGCTGGGAAAAGAGACTTTGGAACTTTTCTCGAGGTCACTCTGACAAACAAATGATCTCAACATCCACTTGCCCCAGCGTGTTCCCAGTTCCCCCAGCACATTCCCAGTTGCTCCCAGTTTGGTCCCAGTCACCACGCATATGGTCTCAGACACTCCCAGTACATCCCAGTTGCCCTGAACATTCTCGCAGTCATTGCCAGGCACTCTCAGTTCCCTCAGCGTGGTTCACTTGCCCCAACTTTTTATCCCAGTTGCTCCCAGTTCCTCTAATTATGTCCCCAGTTGGCTCCCAGCATGGGCCTGGTAGCTCCCAGTAACCCCTAGTCAGGGTCCAATCACACCCACTCTACTCCCAGTATGATCACAGCCATTCCCAGTATGATCCCAGTCACTCCCAGTCTGATACCAGTGCCCCCAGTGTGATTCCAGTTTCTCCCTGTCAATGCCAGCAGGACCCCAGGAGCCTCCAGCATGATCCCAGTGTTTCCCTATCTCTCCCAGTTTGTCCCAGTCACTGCCATTTCCTCCCAGTTGCTTTCAGCACAATTGCAGTTGCTCACACCCACTCCAGTCAATCCCAGTGTGATTCCAGTCACTGTCACTGGGATCCCAGTCTGACCCAGCATGGACCCAGCTGCTCTCACTCTGATCCCAGTTGCTCCAAACATAGTTCCAGTTGTTTCCGTTTCCTCCCATTATGATTCCAGTTAAATTGTCCCAAATTGTCCCAATCCTTCCCAGCAGTGTCCCTGTCATGCCCAGTTGCCCCAGGGATGGCCTGAGTTGTCCCCAGCATGACCCCAGCTTTTCCCAGTATGGTTCCAGTCCCCCCAGTATGGTTACAGACACTCCCAGAATATCCCAGTTGTCCTAGTATGATTCTAGTTACCTCGGAAGGATCCCAGTCTTTCCCAGTAACTCCCAGTTGCCACCAGCCTGATTGCAGTTTCTATCTATTGCACAACATATGGTCCCAGTTGCCTTCTTAGTCCCCTCAACATGGTTCCAGTACCTTCCAGCCAATCCCAATTGCTCCCAATATATCCCCATTTTCCTCCCAACGCAGGCCCAGTAGCTCCCAGTAAGCCCCAGTCAGGTTCCATTCACACCCAGTATAATCCCAGTATGAGTGTAGCCGCTCCCAGTATGATCCCAGTCACTCCCAGTCTAATCCCAGTATGATCCCAGTCACTCCCAGTTGGATGCCAGTGCCCCCAGTGTGATCCCAGTTGCTCCCAGCATGGGCCCAGCTGTTCCCACTGTGCTTCCATCACTCCCCTGTGGTTACAGACACTCCCAGTATGGTCCCAGTAGGACCCAGTTGCCCCTGCTCTAGTGCCAGTCACTCCCCAAAGGATCCCAGTCCCTCCCAGCATGGTCCCAGTTGTTCCCAGTGTGGTTCCAGTCCCCCCAGTATGGTTACAGACACTCCCAGTATGGTTCCAGTAGGACCCAGTTGCCCCTGCTCTAGTGTCAGTCACTCCCCAAAGGATCCCAGTCCCTCCCAGCATGGTCCCAGTTGTTCCCAGTGTGGTTCCAGTCCCCCCAGTATGGTTACAGACACTCCCAGTACATCCCAGTTGCCCCCAGCATGTCTGTAGTAATTTGCAGGCACTGCCAGTGGCCCCAGTAAGGTGTCAGTTCTCCCAGTATGATCCCCCAGTCATGCCCAGTATATCCCAGTTGCCTCCAGCAGGCATCCAGTCCTTCCCAGTTGCTCCAGTTTGCTTGCAGCACCATCCCAGTTTCTCTCAGCTGCTCCCAGTAGCCCAAAGTGTGATCCCAGTTGCTCGCTTTTATCCCCAACATGATCCCAGTAAGCTCCAGTTTGATCCCAGTCCCATGCCAGCCCTCCCAGTGTGGTCCCAGTATAATCCCAGTTGCTTCCAATCTCTCCCAGTATGGTCCCAGCTGCCTCCAGCATGGTTCCAGTTGCTTCCTAGATCAGCCCAGTCAGTCCCAGTATGATGCCATTTGCTGCCAGCGTGCTCCCAGTTTCTCCCAGTCAGGCCCAGTATGGGGAATGATGTGCAGGGTGTGTTCCCAGTCACTCACAGATACTCCCAGTATTAGTCCAGTCCCTCCCAGTATGATCCAAAGATGAGCCCAGTGTGCTACCAGTCCCTGCCAGTATGAACCAGTTGTGCTCCACATGGTTCCAGTTGCTCTCTTTCACCCTCACTTTTGTTCCAGTCCCTCCCAGTATGTCCCAGTGTAGCCCAGTTCCCTCCAGCATGTTCCCAGTCACTCCCAGTTCCTTCCAGTATGATCCCATTTGCTCCCAAGCACTCCCAGTCAGCCTCAGTGTAGTGGCACTCATTGCCAGTATGATCTCGTCACCCCCAGCATGCTCCCAGTCATTCCCAGTTGATTCCAGTTGCTCACAGCTTCTCCCAGTCACCCTCAACATAATCCCAGTCACTCCCAGTACGATCCCAGTCCAGCCCAGTCCCTGGTAGTGCTGCCACTGCTGGCATCCCCCAGCCTTGTGTGCGTTCCCCCCTGGTGGATGTGAAGAGAGGACCAAAGGGGAGGGACCAGGGACGGGGAACTCCTGGGAGGCTTTTTCAGGGCTGAATCTTGGTGTTTGGGAGGTTTTTAAGGACCCCAGGTGGCCAGTGACTTGTAGAGATGGACTTGGGCAGAGGGACCTTCAAACTCAGTGTGTGTTGGGGAAGATGAAACAGGCTTTCCTGTTCCATCAATATGATAAATATGATTGTCTGGCAAAAGATTTTGAGAATACAAAAACTATAAGCAAGATTGAAATGAAAGCAAGCTTTGAGATGCCTTAGTTACTAACAAATGGAAAACAGTGGTGTGGCCCGAATGAACATAATCCCCTTTTGATGAAACAATTCCCTCTGCTTGCAGAAAGGTCCAAGGGTCAGAGCAGACCCTAGTAGCTCAGCAGAAAGGGGTCCAAAGAGGAGTTTTTAGGGTTTAAAATGTAACACAGTATGGTGATGTAATGATTCTTACAGACGTTATGTAAACGCTATAGGATTTGTATCTTGTACTAGACTGGTTAGTGAGAAATAGAATATTCAACACAGAAAAAAGATTTATTGTATTTTAACGGGAACCTTACTCTCTTATGCTCTTCCCCTCTTACTCTCTTATCCTCTCATCCTCTCTACCCCTCTCTTCTCTCGGGCCTGCTCCGAGCTGTGGCTGGCAGCTGCCAGCAGGGCCCTGCACCCAGGCCCTTTGCAATAAACCCCAAGTTCCACGATCTGGCTTCAGAGATCTCTCGTCTCCATCCATCCCGACCTTCCTACCCCCTGACACTCTTACAAACGTGCTCATCCCTTGTTTTCCCCAAACCAGGATTTCCCATTGCCAACACTTGGGAGGCTGCGAGGAAGAGGAAGATGCCCCGGGACACTGAGGCAGGTGAGGAGGGAGTCAGTGCCCCTTTCCCCTCTGTGCTGCTCCATCTCCCAGCCCAGCACGGCCCTGGCTGCAGCACAGCCCTGGGGGGATCTCCTTGCCCTTGCCTGTGGCATGGAGGCAAATCCCATCCTGTCCTTGTCCTTCCTCGCCCAGAGCAGGAGGAGAGCAGGGAGGACAAATGCCCGCGGCAGAACCTGGTGGAAGAGGCCGTTTTGAGCGGCTCCAAGGCGCAGGAAGCCAATGGGGAGGAAAAGGCGCGGAGATGCCGCACGAGGAGGGGCTGCAAATGCAGCTGGCGGGGATGTGAGGGGGAAAGAGCCAGCCTGGGCCGGGAAGGCGGCCGGAGATGGAGCCAGAGCTCGGAGCTGGTGCTCCATGAGCAGCTCCATGATGGGGAGAAGCCCCACACGTGCGTGGAGTGTGGGAAGTCCTTCAGGTGGAGCTCTGAGCTGATTGTGCACCAGAGGATCCACACTGGGGAACGGCCCTACGAGTGTGATCAGTGCAGGAAGAGGTTTCAGAGCAGCTCTGATCTCCTCAAGCACCAGCGCACGCACACAGATGAGAGGCCCTTCCGCTGCCCCGACTGCGGGCAGGGCTTCAGGCACAACTCCCATCTTGTCAGGCACCAACGCATCCACACTGGGGAGAGGTCCCATGAGTGTGAGGAATGTGAGAAGAGCTTCAGCTGGAGCTCCCACCTGATCAGCCACCAGAGGACCCACACTGGGGAACAGCCCTACGAGTGTGGGGAGTGTGGGAAGAGCTTCACGCTGCGTTCCAACCTGATCGTCCACCAAAATATTCACACAGGGCAGAGGCCCTATGAGTGTTCCAAGTGTGGGAAGGGGTTTCAGATCAGGTCCCATCTCATCCAGCACTATTGGATTCACAGAGAGGAGAGGCCCTTCCAATGCCCCGACTGTGGGAAGGGATTCAAGCAAAACTCCACCCTCATCACCCACCGGCGCATCCACACTGGGGAGAGGCCCTACGAGTGTCCCCAGTGTGGGAAGAGCTTCTCCAGCAGCTCTACCTTGACCCGACACCAGCGGAGGCACCAGTAAGGGAAGCCCTGCGAGTGCCCCGAGTGCGGGAAGAGCTTCGTGCGCTGCTCCAGCTCCATCCCCCACTGGAGGAGGTACGCTGGGCACAGCCCTGGTGAGCCACATTGCCTGTGATCCATGTTGGGAACACACCTGGCTGCTTCTCCTTTTTTTGGCCTCAATTTTTTTCTGATTCATCTTCATGCCTTGAAGGCAGTCAAAACAGGGTTAAATGAATGAAATGGATCAAAGATGTCTAAAGTCCCACCATTTTAGATGTTTTTTAGGGGGAATTGATGGTTTGGGGACAATATTCTGGGGATTTGTGGGTTCTGGGGGGATTTTGAGCAGTGTTCTCCATCTTTTTGCACTGCAAATGCCAAGAGGGTCACCTCAAAACAACTGAATCCCGCTGAAAACAACTGAATTTTTATTCCTACAGGCTCCATCCCACCTCAGAATGGCTTATTGCCACCTCAAAAAAATGCAATCCCGTGCCAAACTCACTTGATTTGACAGCCACCAGAGTGAGATGGAATTGGAAGGAGATTGAGAGAAGTGGGATCCAAATTTGGAGCGGTGGGATAGGGATTGTGTGGGACTGGGTGGGTGGGATGTATTTGGTAGTCAATAAAACTTTCAGAGTTACTTATTTCTGTCCCATTCATTTCCAGTCTGTTGCAGTTCTGTTTGCAGAGTGTCACCTTCTCAGCTGATTGTGTTTGTGTCCTCCTTTCTCTCCTGCCTCTCTTTGCCTGCTCTGTTTCTCTCTCAGTGTCTCCCTTGAGCCAGGGCAGCTTTCCCCAACGACCCTGCCCTGATTTAATTCCCAGTGCAGGAGCTACAATGGCCATGGGTGAAGTTCTGAAGGCTGGCAGTGAAATGTCACTGTAGGATCTTGCTCCACTCTGCTTTCAGCTCCTTCTTAAGAGCTTTGCCTTCAAGGGCAGGAACATCTTTTCCTGGCTGGGAACTGGAATTGGAGTGTGTGCTGTGCAGGACCATACAGACTGGGATCATGTGGACTGGGATCCCACAGACTGGGACTGCACAGACTGGGGCCATATGGATCAGGACCATACAGACTGGGATCATGTGGACTGGGATTGTATGGATCAGAACCATACAGCCTGGGATCACGTGGACTAGGGTTTCACAGGCTGGACCCATAGAGATTAGAACCAGAGACTGGGATCATACAAACTGGACCGTATGGACCGGGATGGCTGCACCAGATCATTGTGAACCGAGGGGGTCCCACCCTCCTTAGGGGTCCCTCCCCATCCTGACCGGAGGCACAGCCAAAGCTCTCTGGAATGAATGCAGAGGTCCAGGAGGGATCCCAGTGCCAATCCCATTTCCAATCCTGGTGCCAGTTCCAGAGTGATCCTGGCGCTGATCCCGGTCCCAGTCCCAGCCTCAGTCTCCATCTCAGTCCCAGAGAACTCCTGGTGCTGGTTCTCGTGTTGATCTCAATTCCAGAGCGGTCCCAGTCCCAGTTCCAGTCTCAGTACCGGAGCGGTGCCATTCTTGGTGCCAGTGCTGGTTTCAGTGCTGGTCTCAGTTTTGGTCTCGGAGCAGTTCTGGACCCAGTGCTGCTACTGGTTCTGGTCTTGGTCCCGGAGTGCTCCCAGTGCCAATCTCAGTCTCGGTCCCGGTCCCAGAGCGCTGCCAGTCTCGGTGCTGGTTCTGGTGACGCTCTCGGTCTCAGTCCTGGAGGGCTCCCGGTCTCGGTCCTGGTCCCGGTCCCAGAGCAGTCCCGCTGCGGGTGCTGGGTTCCAGTCTCGGTCCTGATCCCAGTCCTGGAGCGCTGCCGGTGCCAGTCCCAGTTCCAAAGCGCTCCTGGTGCCGGTCCCAGTGTCAGGCTTGGTCCCAGTCTTGGTCCCAGTGCCAGTTCTGGTGCTGGTTCTGGTCTGGGTCTTGGTCCTAGTCCTGGTGCCGGTCCTGTAGTGCTGCCAATCCCAGTTCCAGTGTCGGTCTCAGTCTTGCTGCTGGTGCTGGTTCTGCTCCTCGATTTGGTCTCAGTCCCGGAGAATTTAGGTCCATTTGGGTGATTTTAGACAAAACTGGGCAGGTTTAGGGTGGGGTTCAGGTCCCTTGCAGTGATTTCAAGCCTTTTAGGGTGGATTTTAGGCCCCTTTGGCTGATTTTAGGCCAAATCTGGTGGGTTTTAGGGTGGATTTTTGATCCCTTTGGATCATATAAGCTCATTTGGGTGGAGTTTGGGTGCCTGTTTGGGTGATTTTAGGATAAACTGGGCAGGTTTAGGGTGGATTTTAGATGCCTTTGGCTGATTTTAGTCCTCTGCGTAATTTTAGGTTGAACCAAGCCTTTTAACGGTGATTTTAGGTCCCTTTGTGTTATAGATGGCTAATGAGATGATTGGCTCTCACAATTAAGGGATGAATACTGTGTGAATATTAAGAGAAGCTTTACTGATGTGTGATTATGTTATTGCAGTCTGTTGTTTAGATGTCCTCTGTTCTCCCTGTGGGAATCCTAAAAATCAGAGGGTTTTAAGAAAGGTAGGAAAAGCAGACCTCAGACAGTAAAAACAGTGAAATGCTAAAGCAGCAGAAAAATTAGTAATGCAAACATGAGAAAGGAACAATAGGCCTATGTTAGGTGCTGCCTTAAGTGGTAACAAGTATACCTAATGTATATCTTTAGAAAGTTAAGTTTGAATAGACCTTTGTGCCTTGCTTCTTATGAACAAGCTATTGTCTTTAAAAGTAGGCCGTTTACCAAAGCTACGTGTGCTTTAAATGATTGGATAGAAGTATTGTCAATGTTCTGGTATTCTATGTGTGATTGCCTGAAATGCAGATGGAAATGGCTTTATGATATGCTGTAACATTACGTCTCTTTGGCAGTCAGCTTGATTCAGCGAGAGTTGCATCTGTTGTCTCCATTGTTGTAACAATGTGCTGAGACTGATGCTTGAATAAACCTCTCAGACACTGAACAAGAGTGCCCCGTTCCGTTCGTGTCTTGTAAATAGTATTGCCAGGGCACTCCCCACAGTCCACTTCCCCCCCTGTTGTTACCATCAGACAGCCCAAGCCATCCAGGACAGGTGGAAAGGTGGTGTCCTGATTTAGGGCAAATTTGGTAGAGAATTTCCAAAGGGGCCCCTCCAGAAAGCAAACCCACACAGCCCCTCCCCTCAACCGTGTCGGGATGGATTCCTTGGAGAGAAGTGGAAAGAACCTGTTTACTTAACAGGCGCAGCACCCCCAGCACACAAAATGAACAATACCAGGTGACACCACTCTTTCACTGCTCTGACAAAGATGACAAATTCAGAAAGTCTCTCTGGGGTGGTCGCTCTGTTATCAGTCCCTCTGGCACTGGGGCAGCTGCTGCAGCCACAAGGTGCAAACTCTCGGTGTTCCCAGGTCCCAGTCTGGAGCAGGTTCAAGCGGGTCCAAAAAAAGGAGAGGAGAAACAGTCCAGGAAGAAATCTGGACTGTTTAGCTAAACTAACTAATGAGCAGAAGCAAAAGCAAAACAGGAGCGAGAGCAGAGCAAAAAGCCAAGCAAAAGCAAAAGCAGCACCATGTACTGCCCCATCTCTGTGTCCCACCAGCCATGGGGGAGTGGCTGATAAGAAACCAAAACAAAACTTTCACTCTTCAGAGCCAGTCTCAAAGGCACAGAACATGATATCCAGCATAAACAGAACACATGAATGGGGACACAAGCACCATAACGTCACCCTAGGACAAGCTGTCAGCTCCAGCTGCAGACAAGCCTGGAGACCCTTTGGTTTTGGTTACAGTGCATTATATGCTCTTCTTTGCTGAGCTCTTAACACAGAACAACCAATTTACACCATTACTTTTACCTATAGCCTATCATAACTCCTATAATTACCATATTCAAGTTACTATACTCTAATCACTAAAAGTATATTACACTTTAAGCTAGAAGTCGTTTTTCAGTTTTCTTGCAGTGGAACATTCTGAGACCTTTTTACTACTTGAGACTTTGCTGCCTTGTTTGCCTGTGCTATCTTTCTGCTTGGTATTTTACCAAACATCTTCTTATTTGGGATGGGTTTATCCTTTGCTCTAAGCCATAAACCCCCTTCTAACTAACACACCCTTTGCCTCCTTGGTTATCCAGTAAGACTAGCTCAGCAATTCTTTTCTTCTATATCAAAACTTGCTTCCAACTCTATTTCTTCATTAGGTTCCACATTTTAAAATCTTTCTGCTAAGTACACACATGTGAGACTTTCTTGTCAAACTTTCATCCTTCCCAAAACTGTCCCAGCATGATACCAGTATAATATCAATAGAAACCTAGAACTGTCCCAGTCACTCCCAGTACTGTTGCAGTGTTATGCCATTTCCTGTCCCCAACCCCCTCTGGAATGTGAACCTATTTCCCATCCCCCTTTGCCCTCCTGCCTGGCTGCCTATCAATCAATCTCCCCTGGGCCATCCCCTCCTCACACCTGGTTGGTCTTCACCTGTCTCTTCCCCGCCCCCTGGTTCCGGGCTTAAAAAGGACACCAGACCATGCGGCCAGGTAGATTGTTGTATCCAGTTCCATCAGGGAATTCTGTCCAGGGTTGGATCCTGGAGCTGTTACAGTGATCTACGATGCATCAATAAACCTTGGACTTAACTTACAACAGAACCCGCTCCTTTTCTCTTCACTGCCACTGGAACCTTTTCCACCAAAGGTAAACTGAGTTCCCTCCCTGCCTGGACCTTTCTAAGTGCCCAGCTGCTGTATTCAGCCAGCCAGAGGTATCTCTGTGGAAAAAAGCCACAGCTGCCGCCTTTGGTTCAGCAGCAAGAGCCAGAAGAAGCCAAGCAGGACACACCCAGAGACATCGGGTTCATAAATTCTATAGGGTGGTTTTATTGTAAGTCTGGAGGCATTTAGTGAGATTCTTTGGAGGTCAGGTTTTTTTGAGGAAATTTTTGGGGATTTTTTTTGGATTTTTGTGAGATTTGGGGGGGGTTAGGGGTTTTTTGAGTGTTGCCAGGATTTCTTTGGGTCTTCTGGGGGATTTTGTGAGGCTTCTTGCAGTTTTGGGGACATTTTTGGAGGATTTGTGGGGCTTAATTTGGATTATGGGGGGGTGTTGTTGGGCTTTCAAGAGATTTTGAGGGCTTTTATTGGGATTTTGTGGGGTTCTAATTTTTTGAGATTTAATTGGGATTTAGTGGGTTTTATTGGGACTTTCAGGGGTTTTAAGGAGCTGTTGGTGCCTCTCAGCCCTTCCCCACACCCGGGGACAACCTCAAAGCCCCCTCAGAGCACATGACGCTCCCCAAAATTCCAGAAAATATACCCCAAAGCCCCTATAAATCAGAATAAAATGCTCCAAAATACCAGAGAATCCCAAAAAATCCCAGCAGAACTCATCAAAGTTAAAAAAAAATTTCAAACATTTCAAGAAACCCCCCAAAAAATGAACCCCCACCAAAACCCCAATAAAATCCCCCAAAATCCAAACTCCCGAAATCCATCAAACCCCCCAAAATCGTGTAACCTCCCACAACCCAATAATTCTCTCTTAACAACCAATAATTCACCCTAAACTCCCAACAAAATCCCCCAAAACCCAAAAAAGCCCCCCCCAAATCCCCTGAAACCCTCCAAAAAATTGCCTCCAAAATGCCCCAAAATCCAAAAACATCCCCACAAAACCAAAAAAACAAAACCCCACGCCCCTCCAAAGCTCCCCAAAATGTCCCAAAATTCCCCAAATCCCAAACAAAGCCCCCCAAAATCCCCCCAGAACCCCCCCCAGACTCACTAGGGCCGTCCAGGATCAGGGGGCACCGGCCGGTGGAACAGGAGCCACTTCAGGGGGCCCTCGGAGCTTTTTGGGGAGGGGGCACCATGGGAGACCCCCCAAAAACCGGGGGGGGGGGGGGAACCCCTGCTGTGCCCCCTCCCCCCGAAACCCCCAGACCCCGGTTCAGGGTGGGCCTGGGACCCCCCGGGACCCCCAAATCTGCCCCGGGACCCCCTGATCCCCCCCCAGACCCTTCCCAAGACCCCACCCAGGACCCCTCTAGGACCCTCCAGATCCCTCCCCAAACCCAACTCAGGCTCCCCCAGCCCCTCCCCAGATCCCCCCAGGACCTCTCCCCAAAACCCCCCCAGACCCTCCCACAACCCCCTCCTCGAGACCCCTCTTAGGACCCATCCGCACCCCCGACGTCCCCCCACAATGCCCCAGGACCCCTCCCCAGACTTCCCAGCCCCCCCCAAACCCCCGGACCCCTCCCCAAAGCCCCCCCAGCCCCCCCCGGACCCTCCCCTTCCCCCCCACCCGATCCCCTCTCAGGCCCCTCCCGCTCCTGTCCCGAGCCCGGGGGATCCCGGCGCCGGCAGGGACGGTGGCGCCGCTTCCGGCTCGCCTCTGATTGCCTGGGGTGGTGTGGGGGAGGCGGGCGTTGCTGAGGGTAGCCGCGCCGTGATTGGGTAGTTCAGGGACGTGCGGCCCGATGATTGGTTGATTTGGAGCAGGGCGCGCCGCTATTGGCTGGGAAAGCCCGAGCGCGCGGCGCAGGCTGGGAGATTGTGAGGGGACAGCAGAACTGAGGTGGGGCTGGGGGAAACTGGGGGGGTTTGGGACGGGTCTGAGGGGGAATTGGGGATTTTAGGAGATATCGACGGGAAGCACGGGGGCTTTGGTGGGTTTGGGGGGAATGAGGGCGTCTGAGGGGGCTTTGGTGGTCTGAGGCGGCTTTAGGAAGATTTGGGGGAAGCTTGAGCGGGTCTGGGGCGTTCTCGGATGCGTATAGGAGGATCTGAGGGGAATTGAGAAGCTCTGAGGGGTTTTTGGGCGATTGCAAGAGGAACTGTGGGGTTGTAAGGGGATCTGGGGGGTTTTGAGGTGGGTGTGGAGAAATTTGGGGGAGTCTGAGAGGATTTCATAGGGTTTGGGGGGGATTGAGGTGTCTGAGGGTGATTTGGGGCAGTCTGATGGATTTGGGGGAGGCTCAGGTGGGTCTGGGGTGAATTTTGGGGGAATGGGTGGGTCTGAGATTCCTGGGGAGATTTTTGGGGTCCAGGGTGGTTTTGGGCCAACACTGGGGGAACTCTGGGGACTTTGGGGTTCCTGGAGGGGTCCCGGGAGAGATTTGGGGGTCCCGGGGGTTCCCAGGCCCACCCTGAACCGGGGTCTGGGGGTTTCAGAGGGAGGGGGCACAGCAGGGGTTCCCCCCCACGCCCCCCGGTTTTTGGGGGGTCTCCCATGGTGCCCCCTCCCCAAACAGCTCCGAGGGCCCCCTGAAGTGGCTCCTGTTCCACCGGCTGGTGCCCCCTGATCCAGGACGGCCCCACTGAGTCTGGGGGGGGGGTGGTTTGGGGGGATTGGTAGGGATTTCGGGATGGCTTTTTTGGGCTTTGGGGAATTTTTTTGGGAGTTTGGGGGAAATTATTGCGGTTTTTGAGAAGAATTATTGGGTTTTGGGATGGTTACATGGTTCTATTGATTTAGAGGGGTTTGGATTTTGGGTGTTGAGGTTGTGGGGTTTTTTTGGGGGGGGGATTTATTGAAATATTTGGGAGTTTTTTAAAATTTTGGTGAGTTCCACTCGGATTTTCAGAGATTTTCTGGGGTTTTTGAGGATTTTCTTGTAATTTTTGGGGATTTTGTGGGGTTTTAGTGGAATTTTGGGGCGCTTTGGGCCATTCCCTGGGTGTCGGGAAGGGCTGAGAGGCACCAAAATCTCTTTAAAGACCCTGAAAGTCCCAATAGAACCCACAAAATCCCAATTAAATCTCTCAAAATCCCACTAGAACAACCTAGAATCCAAATAAAAGCCCACAAAATCCTTTGAAATCCTAATAACCCCAAAAATCCTGATTAAACTTCGCAAATTCCCCAAAAATGTCCCCAAAACCATCCAAAGTCCCACAAAATCTCCACCAAGATCCAAAGAAATCCTGGCAACACCCAAAAGATCTTCACAAACCCCCCCAAATCCCACCAAAAATCCCAAAAAAACCCCAAATCCCCAATCAATCCCACTAAATGCCACCACAATTCCAATAAAATGCCCCCAAAATCTCCTAGAAATCCCAATAAAACCCTCAGAATTTCTGAGAATCAAAAAAAAATCCCAACAAAATCCCAGTAAAAACCCAAAATTCAAAAAAAGCATCATAAAATATTTCAATAAACCCCCAAACACCTCCAGAAAAACTCCCCCTCAAAATGCCAATAAAATCCTCCAAAATCCAAACCCCCCAAAATCCACAAAACCAGCCACTCCCAGTCAATCCCAGTATGACTCCACTTGCTCTCAATGAGATCCCAGTGTAACCCAGTATGGACTCAGCTGCTCTCACTGTGATCCCAGTGTGATCCCAGTTGCTCCCAGCATAATTCCAGATGTTCCCAGTTCCTCCCATTATGATCCCAGTTGTCCCAAGAACAGTCCCAGTCCCTCCCAGCAGGGTCCTAGTCGTGCCCAGTTGCCTCCAGGGTAGATTCAGTTTCCCCCAGCATCGTCCCAGTTGCTCCCAGCATGATCCCAGCTGTTCCCAGTGTGGTTCCAGTGTCCCCAGTATGGTTAGAGACACTCCCAGTATGTTTTAGTTACCTCAGAATGATCCCAGTCTTTCCCAGTTACTTCCAGTTTCCTCTAGCATAATCCCAGTTTCTATCTGTTGCTCAAAGGGTGGCCCCAGTTGCTCCCAGTATGATCCCAGTTGTCCCAGTTGTAGTCTCAGCCCTCTCAGCACGGTTCCAGTGCCTTCCAGCCGATCCCAGTTGCTCCCAGTGTGTCACATTTTCCTCCCAACATGGGCACAGTAGCTCCCAGTAAGCCCCAGTCAGGTTCCATTCACACCCAGTATAATCCCAGTATGAGTGTAGCCACTCCCAGTATGATCCCAGTCACGTGCAGTCTAATCCCAGTTGTTCCCAGTCACTCCCAGTCTGATGCCAGTGGCTCCAGTGTGATCCCAGTTGCTCCCAGCATGGGCCCAGCTGTTCCCAGTGTGCTTCCATCACTGCCCTGTGGTTACAGACACTCCCAGTATGGTCCCAGTAGGACCCAGTTGTCCCTACTCTAGTCCCAGTCACTCCCCAGATGATCCCAGTCCCTCCCAGCATGGTCCCACTCACTCCCAGTTGCCCCCAGTGTGGTCCCAGTTCTCCCCAGCATGGTCCCAGTTGTTCCCAGTGTGGTTCCAGTCCCCCCAGTATGGTTACAGACACTCCCAGTATATCCCAGTTGCCCCCAGCATGTCTGTAGTCATTTCCAGGCACTGCCAGTGGCCCCAGTAAGGTGTCAGTTCTCCCAGTATGATCCCCCAGTCATGCCCAGTATATCCCAGTTGCCTCCAGCATGCATCCAGTCCTTCCCAGTTGCTCCAGTTTGCTTGCAGCATCATCCCAGTTTCTGTCAGCTGCTCCCAGTAGCCCAAAGTGTGATCCCAGTCACTCCCTTCAACCCCAATATGATCCCAGTAAGCTCCAGTTTGATCCCAGTCCCATGCCAGCCCTCCCAGTGTGGTCCCAGTATAATCCCAGTTGCTTCCAATCTCTCCCAGTATGGTCCCAGCTGCCTCCAGCATGGTTCCAGTTGCTTCCTAGATCAGCCCAGTCAGTCCCAGTATGATGCCATTTGCTGCCAGCGTGCTCCCAGTTGCTCCCAGTCAGGCCCAGTATGGGGGATGATGTGCAGGGTGTGTTCCCAGTCACTCACAGGTACTCCCAGTATTAGTCCAGTCCCTCCCAGTATAATCCAAAGATGAGCCCAGTGTGCTACCAGTCCCTGCCAGTATGAACCAGTTGTGCTCCACATGGTTCCAGTTGCTCTCTTTCACCCTCACTTTTGTTCCAGTCCCTCCCAGTATGTCCCAGTGTAGCCCAGTTCCCTCCAGCATGTTCCCAGTCACTCCCAGTTGGGTTTTTGGGGGGATGTTTGTAGAATGAAGAAGTCCAAGGCTGAGCGGAAAAGGCCCCTCGGGGGGACATCGGGGGGTGGCGGTGGCGGCTGCCGGCAGAGGCAGCCTGAAGGAGCAGAGCCCTGTGTCCCCCAGGAGCCCAAAGTGGGGAGCCCAGAGAGGGGGAGCGCCGCCATTGACGGGAGCCTCAAGAGCCTGGAGAGGGGCAGGGGGGACTCCTTGGAGCCGCTGCAGCCCTGAGCAGAGAATGAGGGGAGAAGGGAGCCCGGGAGCCCAAACAGCCCTGGCATCCCGAAATGGGGAGAGCCAAGAGGGGGGAGCTTTTGGCAGTGCTGGGACTGCCAGCAGCCTGGGCAGGGCGGGCACCGGGGAGAAGGGGGGCCCCCACTGCTGCGTGACCGCAGCAGCTGGGATAGGGGGGAACCCCTGAACACCAAAGTGGGGGGACCAGGCACAGGGAAGTCCTGGGAGGCTTTTTCAGGGCTGAATCTTGGTGTTAGGGAGGTTTTTGTAGAGCCTAGAAAGCCGATGACTTCTAGAGATGGACTTGGGCAGACGGACCTTCAAAGACAACGTGCTCAGCCCATGTTTTCCCCAAACCAGGATTTCCCATTGCCAACACTTGGAGGCTGCGAGGAAGAGGAAGATGCCCCGGGACACTGAGGCAGGTGAGGAGGGAGTCAGTGCCCCTTTCCCCTCTGTGCTTCTCCATCTCCCAGTCCGGCACGACCCCGGCTGTAGCACAGCCCTGGGGGGAATCTCCTTGCCCTTGCCTGTGGCACGGAGGCAAATCCCATCCTGTCCTTGTCCTTCCTCGCCCAGAGCAGGAGCTGAGCATGGAGAGCAGGGAGGACAAATGCCCGCGGCAGAACCTGGTGGAAGAGGCCGTTTGGAGCGGCTCCACGGCGCAGGAGGCCAATGGGGAGGAAAAGGCGCGGAGATGCCGCACGAGGAGGGGCTGCAAATGCAGCTGGCGGGGATGTGAGGGGGAAAGAGCCAGCCTGGGCTGGGAAGGCGGCCGGAGATGGAGCCAGAGCTTGGAGCTGGTGCTCCATGAGCAGCTCCATGATGGGGAGAAGCCCCACACGTGCGGGAAGTGTGGGAAGAGCTTCAGGTGGAGCTCCGAGCTGATTGTGTACCAGAGGACCCACACTGGGCAACGGCCCTACGAATGTGATCAATGCATGAAGAGGTTTCAGACCAGCTCCAGTCTCCTCAAGCACCAGCGCACACACACAGAGGAGAGGCCCTTCCGCTGCCCCGACCGCGGGCAGGGCTTCAGGCACAACTCCCATCTTGTCAGGCACCAGCGCATCCACACTGGGGAGAGGCCCCACAAGTGTGAGGAATGTGGGAAGAGCTTCAGCCAGAGCTCCAACCTGATCAACCACCAGAAGACCCACACTGGGGAACAGCCCTACGAGTGTGGGGAATGTGGGAAGAGCTTCACGCTGCGTTCCAACCTGATCGTCCACCAAAAGATCCACACAGGGGAGAGGCCCTATGAGTGTTCCAAGTGTGGGAAGGGGTTTCAGATCAGGTCCCATCTCCTCCGGCACTATTGGATTCACAGAGAGGAGAGGCCCTTCCAATGCCCCGACTGCGGGAAGGGATTCAAGCACAACTCCACTCTCATCAGGCACCGGTGCATCCACACTGGGGAGAGGCCCTACGAGTGTCCCCAGTGTGGGAAGAGCTTCTCCAGCAGCTCTTACTTGACCCAGCACCAGCGGAGGCACTGGTAAGGGAAGCCCTGCGAGTGCCCCGAGTGCAGGAAGAGCTTCGTGCACTGCTCCAGCTCCATCCCCCACTGGAGGAGGCACTTTGGGCACAGGCCTGGTCACTCGCATTCCCTGTGATCCATGTTGGGAACACACCTGGCTGCTTCTCCTTTTTGTCTGGCCTTAATTTTTTTCACTTCTCCATCTTTTTGCACTCCAAAAGTCAAGAGGGATTTATCTGTCACTTCAAAACCACTCAAATCCCGCTGAAAACAAAGAATTTTAACCCATAAAGGCTCAAACCCTTCTCTTATTGCTTGTTCCCACCTCAAGAAAACTCAATCCCAGGCCAAACTCACTCCATTCCACAGCCACCATGGTCAGATGGGGCTGGGAGGCAATTGGTAGAAGTGGGATTCCAATTTGGAGCAATGGAATGGGGATTGTGTGGGGCTGGGTGTGTGGGATGTGTTTGATAGCAAATAAAACTTTCAGAGTTACTGATTGCTGTCCCATTCATTTTCAGCCAGTTCTGTTTGCAGAGTGCCGCCTTCTCAGCTGATTAATTCCTATAAAAGTCAATTTTTAAAAGTCATCTAGCCTCTAACAATTCAAAAATCAATATCCAAAGAAAACTACACACACCCATTTAATCTTTTTAAAATAATTTAAATTGTTTTAGAGTACTTCAGGATGTTATTAAAGTTTAATTGTTTGGTTAAAATGTCTCAGAAATTATAGTGGTGTTTGGTTTTGTGTTTTGTATATTTGTAATATGAATTGTTTTACTAAGGTGTGTTAGATTGTGTGTTAGTTTTTTTAGATATTTTTTATCTCAAGTATATTAAGTCATCGAGTTAAAACTTTCAAAAGTTTTTTCTTGGTATATAATTGTCCAGGTTGAGGGTAAATTTGGGGAAGAATCCCCCAAGGAGCTCTGGTGGGAAAAAAAACCAGATCCAATTGACCCCTCCCCTAACTGGTCTGGGAGGAAAAAATACCTCCTTGGATAAAGGTGGAACAAAAACTGTTTATTAAACAATAAAACTAAAACAATATCAGACAATGAGACCCCTTGCCACTCTAAAAGAGATGACAAACTGAGAATACCCTGTCCCCGGGTTGCAGCTCACTCAGTCTCTGATCAGTCCCTCCGGTGCTGGAATTGTCGCAGGCCAGGCCCGGCCCGGTGGGCCAGAAATGTGAGCTGCCAGTGCTCCCCTTGGTGTTCAGTCCAGAGCAGGTTTTAAGAGGTCTAAAGAAAAGGAAAAAAAGCACAGTCCAGGGAACTTCTTGGCCTCAGCTAGCTAACACTAACTAAAAAGTAAAAGAAGAGCTCTGTCTGCCGTCTGTCTGCAGACAACAACAGTCCAGGAGAAGGAATGTGGGGGAGTGCAATGACTAGAGGAAAAAAACCTGCATTTTCTCTCCCCCTCCACTCTCTGCAATAAGTCTTAAAGGTGCAAAATTTACTACTCAGCATGAACAGAACAAGACGATTGGGGGTAAAAGCATCATAGCCAACCCAGGACATTCCACCCCTTATCCCCATATCGTCTGCTTACTACTAAAACTAATTTAAATTCTAACTCTACAAACATGTACATTATACATTCATTATACTGCTATACACAGACAATGGTAATAGCATTCAGCATTCAGCAAAGAGTGATATTTACACATAGGTTTTATCCAACAATCAGATCTCCCTGAGGTACACATCGTGTTCTTCCATCTTTTTGCATTATCTACCATGTGCAACCTGGTCCCTGAGCAAAAACTCTGCCACGAATGGGTTTATATGTAATTGGGGCAGAGTTAATCCAAACTGTCTTCCCTAACAAACCTCTGACATGTACCACTGGGACTTTGTCTCCATCTGCTCTATGCAAAGGCTCAGATTGGGCAGGGCCCACTCGGTTGGTAGAGCCTCAGGTGTTAACTAACCAGGTGGCTTTTGCCAGATGCTGCTGCCAGTTTTTGAAAGTTCCCCCACCTAATGCTTTCAATGTGGTTTTTAACAGTCTGCTGTACCTCTCCACTTTTCCTGCAGCTGGTGCATGGTAGGGAATATGGTACACCCACTCAATGCCATGTTCCCTAGCCCAGGTGTTGATAAGACTGTTCTTGAAATGAGTCCCATTGTCTGACTCAGTCCTCTCAGGGGTACCATGTCTCCACAGAACTTGCTTTTCAAGGCCCAGGATGGTGTTCCGGGCCGTAGCATGAGGCACAGGGTAGGTTTCCACCATCCCATGGTGGCTTCCACCATTGTGAGCACGTAGCGCTTGCCCTGGTGTGTCTGCGGCAGGGTGATGTAGTCAATCTGCCAGGCCTCCCCATACTTGTACTTGGACCACCGCCCACCGTACCACAGGGGCTTCACTCGCTTGGCCTGATTGATGGCAGCACACGTCTCACAGTCATGGATGACCTGAGAAATACTGTCCATGGTTAGATCCACCCCTCGGTCTCATGCCCACTTATAGGTGGCATCCCTGCCCTGATGGCCTGAGGCATCATGGGCGCATCGAGCTAGGAACAACTCTCCTTTATGTTGCCAATCTAAGTCTATCTTTGACATCTCTATTTTTGCAGCCTGGTCTACTTGCTCATTGTTTTGGTGCTCCTCATTAGCTCTACTCTTGGGGACATGGGCATCCACATGGCGGACCTTCACAGGCAGTTTCCCTACCCTGTTAGCAATGTCTTTCCACTCTTCAGCAGCCCAAATTGGTTTTCCTCTACGCTGCCAGTTGGCCTCTTTCCACCTCTCCAGCCATCCCCACAGAGCATTGGCTACCATCCATGAATCAGTGTGGAGGTAGAGCTTTGGCCACTTCTCTCTTTCAGCAATGTCCAGGGCCAGTTGAATGGCTTTGAGTTGGCTTGATCCACCTTCTCCTTCAGTGGACTCTGTGACCTGTCGTGTGGGGCTCCATACAGTTGCTTTCCACTTCCGGTTCATTCCCACAATGCGGCAAGAACCATCAGTAAAGAGAGCGTATCGTGTATCCTCTGCTGGCAGTTGGTTGTGTGGTGGAGCTTCTTCATCTTGTGTCACTTCTTGTTCCCTTTCATCAGCGAGACCAAAGTTTTCACCTTCCGGCCAGTTTGTAATTATTTCCAGAATCCCAGGGCGATTCAGTTTTCCAATATGGGCGCGCTGTGCGATAACAGCAATCCATTTGCTCCACGAAGCACTGGTGGCATGGTGTGTAGAGGGAACTTCTGCTTTGAACATCCACCCCAGTACTGGTAGTTGAGGTGCTAGGAGGAGTTGTGCTTCAGTCCCTATTACTTCCGAGGCAGCCTGGACTCCTTCATAGGCAGCCAAGATTTCTTTCTCTGTTGGAGTGTAGTTGGCCTCAGACCCTCTGTAACTTTGACTCCAAAATCCCAGTGGTCGGCCTCAAGTCTCCTCAGGTACCTTCTGCCAAAGGCTCCAGGACAAGCCATGGTTCCCGGCTGATGAGTAGAGCATGTTCTTCACCTCTGGTCCTCTCCTGACTGGGCCAAGGGCTACTGCATGAGCAATCTCCTGCTTGATCTGTGCAAAGGCTTGTTGCTGCTCAGGGCCCCAGTGGAAAGTGTTCTTCTTACAGGTGATCAGGTAGAGAGGGCTCACGATCTGACTGTATTCGGGAATATGCATCCTCCAAAAACCTATGGCACCTAGGAAAACTTGTGTTTCTTTCTTGCTGGATGGTGGAGACATTGCTGTGATCTTGTTGATGACATCGGTGGGAATCTGACACCGTCCGTCTTGCCACTTCACTCCCAGAAACTGGATCTCTTGAGCAGGTCCCTTGACTTTGCTCTTCTTGATGGCGAAGCCAGCTTTTAGGAGAATCTGGATGATTTTCTCTCCTTTCTTGAACATCTCTGCTGCTGTGTTCCCCCATCCAATGATGTCATCAATAAATTGCAGATGTTCTGGAGCCTCACCCTTTTCCAGTGCAGCCTGGATCAGTCCATGGCAGATGGTGGGGCTGTGCTTCCACCCCTGGGGCAGTCGGTTCCAGGTGTACTGCACGCCTCTCCAGGTGAAAGCAAACTGAGTCCTGCATTCTGCTGCCAGAGGAATGGAGAAAAATGCATTGGCAATGTCTATAGTGGCGTACCACCTTGCTGCCTTGGACTCCAGCTCGTACTGGAGTTCCAGCATGTCCGGCACAGCAGCGCTCAGTGGTGGAGTCACTTCACTCAATGCACCATAGTCCACTGTCAATCTCCATTCTCCTTCAGATTTACGCACAGGCCAAATGGGGCTGTTGAAGGGTGAGTGGGTCTTACTAACCACCCCTCGGGTCTCCAGCTCACGGATCATTCTGTGGATGGGGATCACAGCATCTCGATTCATTTGGTACTGTCGGCGGTGCACTGTTGAGGTGGCAATTGGCACTCGTTGCTCTTCTACCTTCAGGAGTCCTACTGCAGATGGGTTTTCTGACAGTCCAGGCAAACTGTTCAACTGCTTGATACCCCCTGTCTCTACAACAGCTATTCCAAATGCCCATCTGAGTCCCTTTGGGTCTTTGAAATACCCACTTTGAAGGTATTCTATGCCCAAAATACATGGGGCCTCTGGGCCAGTCATGATAGGATGTCTCTTCCACTCATTCCCAGTCAGGCTCACATCAGCTTCCACCAAAGTGAAATCCTGGGATCCCCCTGTCACACCAGCAATGGAGACAGACTCTGTCCCCACATGTCTTGACGGAATTAATGTACATTGTGCACCTGTATCAACCAAAGCTTTATACTCTTGTGGTTCAGATGTGCCTGGCCAACGAATCCACACACACCAGAAAACACGATTTTCCCTGGCCTCTACCTGGCTAGAGGCAGGGCCCCTCTGGTTATCCTTCTTTCCCTGGGCATATGTCTTGGATGTTCCTTCAAAGGGATCAGATGTGTCATCATCATCACACCTGGCAGTTTGGCTATGGGCTACTGGAGCTGCTTCCCTTCTGGTGGCTTCCTTCAATTCACAGACCCGTTGTGCCAGAACAGCAGTAGGTTTTCCATCCCACCTCCCCATGTTTTCTCCACAATCACACAGGTAGAACCACAGCTCAGCTCGTGGGGTGTACCATCTCTCACCACCTGGGAAATGTCTGCCTTGGATACCAGAACCTCTGATCTGTACTGCTGATACTTGGAGAAGGTCTTCTTTAATCTCCTCTCTGAGCTTCTTATGATTCTCCTCTATCTTATCCTCTAATTTCCGCAGATGTGTTTCCACTGCTGCGATTCTGGCATGTGTTGGGCCATGCACAGCATCTGGATATGCTCGGAACTTCCTTGCCATATCCAGCACAGTCTCTTCCCTCTCATCCCTCTTCATTATGGCTAAGGCAGAAGCATATTCATGTGGCCCAAGTCGCACAAGTTTTCCCCACATCACAGACGTGCATGGTACTAAGTCTGGGTTCTTAGTTGTCCCGTCATCTGAGAAGATAATCTCTGCCACTGCCATTTCTCTCAGGTATTGGATCCCTTGCTCTGTGATCTTTCATTGAGTTTGTTGCATTAAAGATCATCTGCACACAGGTATCTATTGAAGCCTCAGGGGGTCTTAGTAGCCGGGCGTTGGCCCGAGACCTCTATTCCAGGAAAGGACAGAGTCCCGGATTCCAGCCCACGGAGTCCAGCCCACTCGGACCAGAGCCACGGGGGAACCTTCCAGCCTGCAGAGTGATAACAGCTCTGTATAGTGATAATCAGCTATTTAGGATTTCAGCTCTTTAGGATTTCAGCTGCTGCTAGGCTTGGCTTCCCTGGGCATAGGCTTCAGGCAGAGGTAGAGAGAGGAGAAGAAAGATGCCGGTTGTTCCACG
This sequence comes from Geothlypis trichas, assembly GCA_009764595.1. Taxonomy (NCBI): domain Eukaryota; kingdom Metazoa; phylum Chordata; class Aves; order Passeriformes; family Parulidae; genus Geothlypis; species Geothlypis trichas. The sequence goes on from WSPJ01000114.1 coordinate 61,507, forward strand.
GAGATGGTTTATTTGGGAGAACGTGAAAGGACCCGGTTCTTCTTCTTCTGAGTTAGTAGGGTACAGTAAGCTACTTTTATACCCTTGGCCAGGCTCCAAACTTGACCAATGGGCAAAGGTTAGAAGGTTTACAAGTGACCAATAGAAGGGTTAACAAGGTTTTTTCCTTATAAGGGTACAAAGATACGTTGCGAGTCTGGGGTCGGAACACCTCTCTGCTGCTGTGTCAGCATTCTTATTGTTAAAGCCTCCATGGTGCTTTGGGAAGGCTTGTGGCATTTACTACAGGTATCTTTGTGCAACACTGTCCAAGACCCATGACCAGAAGCTGCATGGATTAGCCCCCCTCATCATTCCTTGGTTGATGACAGGATCCTGTGACAGGGACCCCAAATGCCTCGCTTCAGTGCCATCCAGAATTGTAGCCTTGCCTGCAGCATCCCAGAGACGAACTAACCAACTAATTATGGATTCATCAGGTCATCAGGTGTAATCCTTCTGTAAGCCACGAAGATCCTTCAGGGAAAACGACTCAATATTTGCATCTGATCTTGCACCTGCTGCTTTGACTCCTGATTTTATGTCAGGAGGCATCGAGGTTCCTTCTCCTGTATCACCAGCATCCTCATCATCCACTGGTCGATTGGTTTTGTCCGTGCATTTCCCACTTCTAGTACTGGTAGCAACAGCCATGGGTTTAGATGATGGCTTAGGCTCACTATCTG
>WSPJ01000115.1:0-31748 GCA_009764595.1 Geothlypis trichas
CAAAGTTAGTTCTCTTCTTAAAAATCTTGCCCCAGCCTAAAGCTACCATCTGTCTTTTTCACAGCCAGAATTGGGATGTTGGGCCTAGACATGCACGGCTCCAACGTTCCTTTCTTTATCAATTCGTCAATCAACGGTTTCAATCCCTTTCTCCCCTCCATGGAGACGGGGTATTGTTTGACCCATATTGGGTCTTCTGGTCTCTCCATTTCGATACAAATCGGCTCTATGTCCAACCTCCCAGCTTCCCCTTGGACATACCACACCTTCGGGTCTATTTTCTCCTCGTCCTGAACTGTGAGTTTATACATTCTCATCCTGAGCCAGGAATTCTCCACTGCCAAGCCAATTTCCAGGGCTACCATCATGTCCTGCCCCAGTAAATTAAAATCCCCATCCTGTATCAGTAATATATTTCCTGTAAGTCTGTTGTTTTCTATTTCTACATCTTTTATGATCGGAACCTCAAAGGGTTCCCCTTTTGCCCTGATTACCATCATGGAATTGTTGCTCAGAGAGCACCCTTGCGGCAGCTGCTGCACCACTGTCCGTTCTGCCCCCGAGTCTACCATAAACCACATCTCCTCCCTTTGGGGTCCAACTTTTAATTTTATCAAGCGCTCCCTCGGTGTTCCGGACCCCAAACTGAAAAGTCCCTGACACCCCTAATCTTCTTGAAACATTGCCTGGTCCTTGGCTTTCTTGGGACAATTTCTTCGGATGTGTCCCTTTTGCTTGCAGTAATAGCACTCAAAATCTCTCCTCTGATCGTTCAATCCTTTTCCTTGGGAAGAGTTCTGCTTCTTCGCCTGCACCTTCTTCGCCATGTCTCTACCCTGTTCCTGCTTTTGTGCTTCCCGTACCACAGCTACCAATACCTTAGCTTGGATCTTCTGTTTCTCTTCATCCCGTCTCATGTAGAGTTTCTGGGCTTCCTGAAGCAGCTCCTGCAACCCTTTTTCCCGGCCACCCATCTATCTTTTCTAGGTTTTTCCGAATGTCTTCCCAGGATTTTGCCACAAACTGAGTTTTTAGCAAAACCACCCTGATCAGAGAATCGGGATCTGTCCCCGAATACATTCTCAAATCATTGCGGAGCCTCTCCAACCATTCCGTGGGAGTTTCATCTTTCCCCTGGCACTCCCTGAGTACCTTACTCATGTTCTGTCCCTTGGGTACTGCTTCCCTGATACCCTGAATTATCATATTTCTTAAATTTATCATTTTCTGCCTCCCCTCCTCCATCTGGGCATTCCAGGACGGTTTCTGGTTTGGCCACCTCTCTTCCCGGCTTTCCCAACTGGGGTTTCTCTTTTCCCAATCTTTGATTGCAGCTTGTCTGATCATGTCCCTCTCCTCACTGTTGAACAACGATCTCAGGATCACTGGAGATTCTCGTAGGTGAAGGTGCTGGTTCCTAGAAATTCATCTGGCCTTTCCGCCACCCCCAAAGGATCATCCATTAATTTTCCCATCTCTTTCTTGAATGCTCTCATGTCACTGGTGTCAATCAGCACGTGTACAAAGCCAATAACTCAGTTGGCACCTCCCGTAAAGGGAAGAAGCCAGGCTTCTCTTCCTCATGCCCACTGTCTCCCATGGTTGCCCTCCTCGTTTGCTGCCTTGTTCAATGGGCCAGGGGAGAGCTGTTTTTGGGGATGGTTACCTGTTTTTCTTTTTGGGAAGGGTTGGCAGCAGCAGCTGCTCACATGGGAGCGGAGGTGCTGCCACTTGTGCACGTGGAGGAGAAGGCACCGCAGCCTGCTCCGGTGGGAGCGGCAGTGCCGAGACCTGACCCAGCGGGATTGCTGCCTCAAGAGGAACCGCGGGCACCGGTGGTGCCTGAGTCGGTCTGGGCTGGGGCGGAGGAACAAGGTAAGAAGGTGGAAGATTGTCCAAGAGTTCCCATTCCTTTCCCCTGTTCGCCGCGCATCGGAGGGCTCATACTGGGTATAAACTCGTACCAGCGTACCTCCACATCTCAGCATGCCAAATTTCCTCAAAATCCTGTGGGCGGCGATCAAACAGGTGATCGTACAAAGACTCGCAAGTCCAAGCCTCAAACGTGCCGAACATCGGCCAAACCACGTATTTTCCGATCTCCTTCCCTCCCCATTTTTCCATACAAAAATGTATCATTTTCTCCTTGCACCTGCCTGCTCTCCTGGGGCTTTCATCCCAATGTTCTAGCATCCATCCCAACGGACTATCTCTTGGGATTTCTGGCAGAACTTTCTGGGGACCCTGGGGAGATTTTTCCTGGGGTTTTCTCTGGAACCTGCTCTTTCCCAACTCCATTTTTCCAAAAATCCCTCCTGCAAATTTTTTCACCTTGTCTCCTCTGGCTGGGACATTCGTTGCGAGTCCCGACTCTTTGTCCAATGTCGATTTCCTGAGTTTGGAAAACGTCACCAGTCTTACTCAGTCAAACGGAGAGCCGTTCCACGGACTTTTCGACTGATCTCCGGCTTTCTTACCTGTTTTCTCCGGATCAGAAGGTAGATGGACTCCTGGAATTTTCCAGGACCGTCTTTTCCCCTTTCTGACCCAACCGTGACTGATTTCCCCCCTTGAACTCCCTACGAGTCCCGGGTCCCACATGTGTTAAGAAAAAGCATCCGCTTCCCCTTGACCGACCACGTCCCTCGCGGGATGGTGGAACTGCGATCATGGGGTCCACACTTGCTTCATGATAGAGTCACGTCTCACACACACGCTCGATCACACCCCACTCAACCACGTGATACTCATGGTTCCTTTTCCCGCGTGGATTCTTCATGCATGTCGATTTCCAAGGGGAAAAAAAGCACCTCGGGCTCAGAGATGCCCTGGATCTTGCCGAGTTTCCGAGAGCTGGGCCCATTTTATCCCTCTTTTGCTGTGGCTCCAGATTCGGTTCGGTGATTTTTGGTTGGTCTTGCAGACTCCAATCCCACTCAGACCACTGAAATCACCGGGTGCCTTCCAGGCAGGAAGGGGTCCCGAACCCCAAATTCGAATCACTTTGGGTTTCAGCAGATTGTCATAAATGATCAAATCGTGAGCCAAAATTATCAAAAATTTAGCAAAATTAATTTGTCTGTGCGACCGAATTTCAGTCTTCGAAACCCCTACAGCCAAAGAGACAGCGTCGAGCCCGGGTTCGGCACTGGGTGAACCTGGACCTGACCCCTCGAGTGTCAGAGTCTCCCCCGTTCACACTCGCGGCTTCGCACAGCGAGGTTTTATACAGTTTATTCTGCCCGAGGCAAAGATGTCCAAATTTCCTTTGTAACTCTTCACATGCATTGCTGTTTCTTTCCCTGTGCAGAGCTGGACAAAAGCTGGGTCCAGGTGTGCCATTGCCGTCAATCGGCTCCAGGGAAGCCGTGTATTCAGATGTATCAGTTTGGCGCTGCTGACTATCTTGATAGATGCAATCGGCGAGGCGATAATCGCTCTTGGGTGGCTCCCTATGGCTCAGGAAACTGGTGATCATTGTCCTGGAAGCTTCTATTCTTATGTTAAGGCATCGATCATTATCTTAACTTGTGTCCAGGAACAGATTGTTGAATCTAAATAGACAGCTGCTCCCGGCCGGGATGATCAAAGACATGCTACTGGATTTCACAATATTTAATACCATACATTATTAGCATGAATTATCCCTACCATATATTACATTGTCTTTTACCCCCTGCCATGGGCAGGCAGGTGTTCAGCCATCTCCAGGACAGCAGGGCCCCATCCCACATCACTGTGACCTGGGAAGGCAAAATCCATTACTCCAAATGTCCCCCCTTGCTCCTTCTTGGCAGACATTTGACCCTGGCACTGGGGTTTGCTGCTGGTTGCTGCAGGAAAAGGGAAAACCCTGTGACATTTTGGGGCACACGGAACCAAGGAAACCCCTGTGACACTGTGGGGCCTGATGGAACCAAGGGTCCTTTGTGACACAGAGGGGCCACATGGAGCCAAATATCCATTGTGACAGTTTGGGATCTCATGGAACCCATTGTTCATTGTGACAATGCAGATCCAAGGAGACCATGGTGTTGCTCGTTGTTTATGCAAAGCTTTTGCATTAATCATGGAATCGTGGAGCCCATTGTGACACAGCGGGGCCCCGTGGAACCAAGGGGCCATGGTGACACTTGGAACTAAGGATACCACTGTTGAGTACGGAACCTCATGGAACCAAGAGTCCATTGCCACAGAGCAAGGCCTCATGGAACCATGGAGTCCAAAGGTCTAAAACATTTCCTGCACAGTTCTGCCTTGGGTGAGGGGAACATTATTGGTGACAGCTTGGTCTTGGCACACACCTGAGCAGTGTGTCTGTTTGCAGTGGGGAAACTCAGGAGTTTCAGATTGCTTCAAAAAATACAAAAAGGGAAAACCCCTCTTAGGCTGAGTGCAGCCAGCTCTCCAAGCACAGCAGGTGCCAGGGGAGTGAGGACAGACAGGATGGGGCTGGGCAATGTGGAGCAAGGTTGTCCACACTGGGTCAGAGCTCAAGGCACAGCTTCTGTGAGCAGGCCAGAGCTGCTGAGGAGAGACCCTGGGTCAATATCAATCACAGAATGCTGCAATTGTCTCTGCTCCAAAGAGAGCAGTAATAAAATACACCCTTTAAAATAGGAGTGCATATTTTTTAGAAGCTCTTTGAAATATTTCTCCATAACTGGAGTAGGAAACCTAGAAACCTCGGAGAGCCAAGGACACTGTGGCAGCTTCAGGCCCCAAAAGTGCAAACAGTGAATTGAGGAGAGCAGACTGGGAGGATGGGACTTCATAACCTGAAGCTCTAATTGGACAATTAACCCAAATATGGAAATGGACCAAAACCTATAAAACTGTGAAAATGTGTGACCCATTGTCCATCTTGGGTGTACCCTCAACCAGGCTCTTGTACTGCCCCAGGTGTATCCTTTGAAGGCCTTTTAATGAATCCCTACTTTATTCCTGTAACACTGTCCAGCCTCTGCTCTAGGCAGCCTCTCAAGGCATCAAGGCCTGGCTGGCTGGGACACCTGGGGCCACCTGACAGGTCCAGCTGACCCTGGCATGTCGAGGGCTGCTGCTCATCAGCCCCTGGAGCACTGGGGCTCTGGGCTCTCCTTCCTGTGGACAGAACTGTCCTTCTCCTCCAGGTGCCCATGGCCAAAATCGGGATTCCTCCTCCAGATTTCCATCTATGCAAAGATTGTTCCCAGATGAAATCTGCCAGGACAGACAGATCTGGCTGGCTTGGCCACCCAGGGGCCACCTCTCATCTGCCTTTGAAACACTGGGACCATGTGCTTTTCTTTCTTATGGGAAAAAAAGCACCTTTCACATCCAGGCACCCATGGCCAAGGTTGGGAATCCACCTCCAGAATTCCCTATATCCACGGATTTTTCCCAGACAGAAGCTTCCAGGAGAGACAGGTCTGGCTGCCCTTGGTTTCTGAAGAGCTGGCTCTAATCTGCCTTTGAAACACTGGGGCTCTGTGTTTTCCTTCCTAATGAAAAGAACTCTCCTTCCTGTCCTGGTGCCCACAGCCAAAACTGAGATTCCACCTCCAAAATTCCCTATATCCAAGGATTTCCCCCAGATGAAAGGCATCTGGAGGACAGATCGGGCTCTCTTGGCCCATGGGTGGCCACCTCTTATGTTCTTCCAAAACACTTGAGCTTCGCACTTTTCTGTCCTCTGGGAAAAGCCATCCATTTCACTCAGGTGCCCATGGCCAGTGTTGGGAATCCGCCTCCAGAATTCCCTAAATCCAAAGATTCCTCCATGATGAAAGCTGCCAGGACAAAGAGATCTGGCTGGCTTGGCTTCTCAAGTGTCTTCTCTCTCTACTTCAGCCCCTGAAACACTTGGGCTCTGTGCTTTCCTTCCAAAAGGAAAGAACCATCCTTCTTACCTATGCAGAAATGGCCAAAATTTGGATTCCACCTGCAAAATTCCCTATATCCAAGGGCTGCTTTCAGACAAAAGCTGCCAGGACAGAGAGGTCTGGCTGGCCTTGGCCTCTTATGCTCACCTTTCATCTGGTCCTGAAACACCAGTGTTCCATGCTTTCCTTCCTAGGGAAAACAACCATCCTTCTCCAGGCATCCATGTCCAAAACTGGTATTCCACCTCTACAATTCTCCATATCCAAGGATGGCTCCCAGACAAAATCTGTCAGCACTGTCTAATCTGATGCCCTTGGCCTCTGGTGGCTGCCCCTCATCTGCCCCTGGAACACTGGGGCTCGGTTGTTTCCTTCCTATGGAGACCACTGGGACATCATGAGGACCTGGTGGAACCATGGAGACCATTGTGACACTTTGGGATACCATGGTGACACCGTGGGGCTTCATGGAACCAAGAGACCACCATGGCTCTGTGGGGCCTCGTGGGACCATGGAGACCATTCGGACCCTTCAGGGCCTCGTGTAACCAAGGGGCCACTGTGACACCTCAGGGACTCATGGAATCAACAGAGAAACTGAGACATTGTGGGGCCCATGGAATGAGAGGAACATGGAACAGATCAGGCTGATTTGGCCTCCTAGGGGTGACCTGACAGGTCTGGCTGATCTCAGAATGTCAAGGGCTGCCTCTCATCTGCCCATGAACCACTGGGGCTCCATGCTTTCCTTCCTATGGAAAGAACTGTCTCTCTTTTCCGACGCCCATGAACAAAATTGGTACTCCCCACTAAAAATTTCCTATATGCAAGGGTATCTCCCAGAAGAAAAACCTGTCAGCTCTGGTTGGCCTTGGCCTCTGGTGGTCGCCTCTCATCTGCCTAAGAAGTACCAGGACTCTGTGCCTGCCTTCCTGTGGAAAAGAACTGGCCTTCTTGTCCAGGGGCCATGGCAGAAATTGGAATTTGGCTGCCAAAATTCCATCTATCCCAGAATTGCTCCCAGACAAAAGCTGCTAGGACAGACAGCTCTGCCTGGCCTTGGCCTCTGGTGATATTCTTAGACTATGAGCAGAATGTTTTCATCTGAAAGCACCTTGGAGAGGGCCCAAATATCTCCCAACCTGGGGTTTGCAGGCCTCAAAATCATAAGCCATGTATGGAGGCTGAGGGCCCAGGGCTCAGTTGTGAAGAGACTGAGGACAGAACAGGAGTGGCCTGGCAGGGCCTAAAGGGTGGATTCAGAAATGGTGAAGCTTTTTCTCCATAGTGGGAAACAGCCACATAGAGAAATTATACCACAAATGCAGCAGGCAAGACCAAGACTGGACATGAGGAGACAGGAATTTCCCTCCCAGGGCAGGGCTGTGCTGCAACAGGTCCCCCAGAAGGAGCCTGGGTCAGCCCCAGGCTTTGTGTGGGCAGGCAGAGGCAGGCAGGAGGCAGAGCTGTCAGCAAAGGAAGGGGCCAGCCAGGTGGGGCAGCCGGGGGATGCCGACAGCCTGCAGGGACAGAGGCGCAGGGCAGGGACAGCGTAGGACAGCCTGGGCTGCACAGGGCACAGGCATGTGCAGCAGCTGCAAGACAGCCCTGCCAGAGCCAACTTGGGCAGCACTTTGGCCATGGCTGCTGGGCCTGGGCCTGAGGCAGCAGCAGGAGACAAGTGACCCTTGCAGGCCTGGGGCCTCATGGCCTCCTTGTCCCTGCTATCCTGCACACTGCCCGGTGTCACAATAAACATACACTTTCTAACTTTAAACTCTTAGAGAGTCTTTGTCCATCACAGGTGGATATCGGTACTAGATCAATATCCATATATTTTTAATAAATCACATCACTGCCTCCAGTGTTCTGCTCTAACTGGAACCTGGGGACACTTTCTCAGTTGTGTCCCTCAGTGGGACCCATTAAAACTCCACAAAACTTTGAAGTTTAAATTTAACTTTGAGTTCTTGAGAAGTTTTTGAAGATACTCTCAGGGACTGAGTCTGATGTAAACAACACCAAATCCCCAAGAGGCTCATTAAAGTCCTTGTGCTGTGTCTGTGCTGCTGAGCTTTAAAGGAACAGCTCTTGCCAGGGCCAGCTCCTCTCCCAGCCCAGCAGGGCTGAGGGCTCTGCCTGCAGGCACTGAGGGCACAGGAGCCAGGCAGAGACAGGCTGAAGGCAATCAGGATTGGGAAGACATTGAGCTGAGACTGCACTTGGGGAAAGATCTTCACAGCCCTGTGCATGGTGAGTGTGTGGGTGCAGGGCAATGTCCCCTGTGCTCCTGGAGGCATCTCCTGAAGCCAGCACAGCCCACAGCCTGGGGGATGTGTCAGGAGGACTCTCCCAGTTTCTCTGTGGCACAGGAGGAGGAGGAGGAGGAGGAGGATGTGCTGCAGAGCGGGGCTGCCCTGGGCACCGTCAGAGGGACAGGGCAGGACGGCTCCTGCTGCCAGGGCCGGCTGCAGGGGCTGAAGCTGGGGCTGCAGCCAGGGCTGCCCAGGGCTGTCCTGCACAGCAGCTCCTGCAGCCCTCAGGGCTCTTGGCCAGCCCAGGCCATGTGCCACCTGCCAGGGGCAGCTCTCAGCCTGCCTGGCAGCTCCCCATGGACGCTGCAGGGGAGAAGTTGGAGGTGGAAGGAGCCACCCCCATCAGGGCAGATTCCTCCTGCTCTGGAGATGGTGCTGCATGGCCAGGGCTGCTCTCAGCTTTCTCCTCAAGGGAAGGGAAAGGGGCTGTCAGCTTTGGCTGTGTCACTGACACTCCTGCACTGTCACCCTGGGCATCAGCAGATGGGCCTCACATCTCCCTCAGAAAGTGCCTCCTCAGCCTCCTCTCCCTACAGACAGCAGCAGCAGCACCTTGGCTTGCAGCATCTCTGTTTGTCTGGCCTGCCCTTAAGGCCCTGGTGCCAGGGAGATGCCCCTGGGCAGTGCCCTGTGCTGGGAGGGGTCTGCAGGGCAGAGCTGAGCCCCAGGGCTGGGCTGGGCTCTGGCAGCACTGGCAGGGACAAGGCTTGGGTAGAGAGAAACAGCTCCCAGTAGGCACAACTCCAGGCAGCAGAGAGCCAGAGCAATCCTTGGTATCCCATCCTGTCCAGCTGCACAGGGAAAGGGAAAAGGGTTTGGGGAAAATTATTTTTAAATTGGTGTGTTCAAGAAGTCCAGTTTTTTCAAGATTTTTTTCAAGAAATTTTTAAGTGCAGGCACCCTGAAACAGACGAATTGTAATGATCAAAGGAGTCCTGGGTGGGGACTAGCACTGACTGCACTGGGGCACAGGGAGCCCTCTTTTCCATCTCATGCTCTGCTGGGCCTGAGAGCAGTGCTCAAGATGGGGCAGTAACTCAGCAGCACAAACTCAAAATCAAAAAAAGTTTAGCCAATTCCCTCACAGGAAGAGAAATGATTTTGCAGAGATTCCAAATAAATACATAGAATTGACTCAAAAAAATTGATCGAACTTTGTCAATGTCTTCTTTCAACAGTCCACCATGACCAGAGTGAAGAAATGTCCAACAGCAGCTCCATCAGGCACTTCCTCCTGCTGACATTGGCAGACACACGGCAGCTGCAGCTCCTGCACTTCTGCCTCTTGCTGGGCATCTCCCTGGCTGCCCTCCTGGGCAACGGCCTCATCATCAGCGCCGTAGCCTGCGGCCACCACCTGCACACGCCCATGTTCTTCTTCCTGCTCAACCTGGCCCTCAGCGACCTGGGCTCCATCTGCACCACTGTCCCCAAAGCCATGCACAATTCCCTCTGGGACACCAGGACCATCTCCTACACTGGATGTGCTGCACAGGTCTTTTTCTATACATTCTTCCTGTCAGCGGAGTATTTCCTCCTGACCGTCATGTGCTACGACCGCTACGTGTCCATCTGCAAACCCCTGCACTACGGGACCCTCCTGGGCAGCAGAGCTTGTGCCCACATGGCAGCAGCTGCCTGGGCCAGTGCCTTTCTCAATGCTCTCATGCACACAGCCAATACATTTTCCCTGCCCCTGTGCCATGGCAATGCCCTGGGCCAGTTCTTCTGTGAAATCCCCAGATCCTCAAGCTCTCCTGCTCCAAATCCTACCTCAGGGAACTTGGGCTTCTTGTGTTGTGCCTCTTTAGCTTTTGCTTGTTTTGTGTTCAATGTTTTCTCCTATGTGCAGATCTTCAGGGCTGTGCTGAGGATCCCCTCTGAGCAGGGAAGGCACAAAGCCTTTTCCACCTGCCTCCCTCACCTGGCCGTGATCTCTCTCTTTGTCACCACTAGCATATTTTCCTACCTAAAGCCTCCCTCCATCTCCTCCCCATCCCTGGATCTGGCAGTGTCAGTTCTGTACTCGGTGGTTTCTCCAGCCCTGAACCCCCTCGTCTACAGCCTGAGGAACCAGGAGCTCAAGCATGGCATGAAGAAAATGATGACTGGATGCTTTTCAGAATTAATAAAGCACCCCTTTTGTACAGCATAACATTCAGAGTATAACTCATTATAGCCTCAGTCTACCTTTTCATATATTGGTCTTGTGGTGGGTGGAGATTTGTGTTTTTCTTGTGATCATCTTGATCCCAACATAATCTTATTATTCATCCCTCTTCTATTAAAGTGTTTTCCTCTTGAATTTGACTCACACATTTTTTAAATTGGGAATTGTTCTCTCTGTTTTTTCAAACAAAATGAAGTACCCTGCTTTAAATCCTTTCTCTGCTACCCCTCCCCTGAGACTTTTGTAAAAGCTCTGATGCTTTGCAGCACAGCAGCATAGACAGGGAGCACCAGCACGTGATCTTTTCAGAGCTGCTCTCGGCTCCTCCACACTCTCCTTTGGAGCCCTTGTTGTGCTCTGAGGTCTGAGTGCTCTGGAAGCAGGGACAGCAGTGAGAGCTGTTGTGAGAGACCTGATCTGCATCCCAGCACTGCCATCAGCAAAGGGATCTCCGCAGCCCAGTGCCTGAGGGCTTCTGCCACAGTCTGTCTCAAGAACATGCCAAGGGATGGACTCTAAAGAGACTCATTGTTCTCCCAGGGCTCAGTGGGGTCAGACCAGGGTCCCAGTGTCACCTACAAAGGACGCAGGTCTGGGTCAGGTTTTCCTTGTGGGTGACCAGTGCCCATCAGCTGGTGAATGGTCTGTGCTGAACCTTCCTGGGGCCCTGCAGCTTGTGCCAGGGCTGATGGCAGGGGAAGGTTTTCTCTACCTCCTCCTTTTACTTTGCAGTGCCTCAGTTTTCTGGGGCATCCTCATGATTTTCAGGGTCACCGGTGTCCAGATCAGTTGTGTCTCCTGAGACATTCTGACAGAGCATTTTTTAAACACAGTCCTCCCTCCGCTGAACCCTCTGATCTACAGCCTGTGGAGCAGAAAGGATGGGCTTAGAGAGGGACTGAGAAAAGTGCTCAGGACAGCTGTGAGTGGGGGAATAACACACCAGAGTCACCCATCTAAACTGGCCCTCAGGACAGGGACAGCTGGACAGGGCTGTGTCCTGGGCACTCCTCTGGAAGAGCTTTTTGCTGTCAGGGCTGTTGAGAAGGCTGGGCAGTGTCACTGTGGGACCTCTCTCCAACCCCTTGGAAAGGCCAGAGCCATCCCAGAGGGTCCTGGGCACTTGGGAAGGGCAGACATGGAACCAGTCTGCAAACAGGGCACTGAGGGGCACTGGGAGAGTCACAGCCTGGTCAGGCTCAGCAGGGAAGGGGATGTGGCAAATCCTCCTGCAGCCATTGCAGGCACTGGCAGGACAGGGCAGGGACTGCAGAACCCACGTGGGAGGGAAAAGAAGGGGATGTTGTGTGCCCAGACTTCAGCCAGGCCTGGCACAGGCTCTGCTGTGGTCTCCTCAGAGCCAGACTGGAGAGAGCTGGGCTGAGGGAGTGGAACATGGGCTGGGTGGGAATTTGGCTGAACAATGAGGGTCAGATGTCATCCATGGTACAGAGTCCTCTTGGCAGCCACGCCCTGGTGACATCCCTCAGTGACCAGCCCTTGACCACTGCTGGGAATATTTCTATTGTCTCTACAATGGCATGAAATGTACTTTCAATTCCTTTGTGGATGCTGCCAAATTGCAGGGAGTCTGTGACCTGAACTCATCTAGTTAATGGTGACTGCAAACATAATTGGTCAAGATGACGTGAGTTGGGTAAATTTGTCTTGCTGTCAGGTGCTGAGCAAGCCACAAGAAAGGGCAGAAAAACTTATGCATCAGAAGAAAGGCAGTTCAATAGGGAAAAACCCAAACCCAAACAAAAAATAAAAACCCCACCCCAAATTAAAAAAAACCAAATCATGACCGACCCACAAAACCACAAAAACTGCACAAACAAACCAACCAAACCAACCACAGAAAGAAAAGGTCACAAACCAGATAGAAAAGCAAATTCACAGGAAATCTCCTAAAACCAGAAAATGTTTACCACCTTGTGGCAGGAGAGGATTCTGTATGTGTAGATGCTGTTATGAAAGAAAAATGTCTGAAAAAAGAAATTAATCCCCTACCCCCTTTGTCCCCCTGCTTCTCTCAGTTGATTGCTGATCATGGTGTGACATGGAATGGATCATCCTTCGGGGCAGTCCAGCCCAGCTGTCCCATCCCTGTTCCCCAGGAACACTTGCCCACCCCAGGCCCATAGGTTGGGGGGTTGCAGACGCCTCATGCGGGGCGAGCACTGAGACAAGGACAGGAGAACAGAACAACATTGACTCTTGTCAAGGACAGTAGAACAGAACAGCACAGCCTTGGAGAAACTGATTGAGGATGGACCTCTGGCAAACAGAAGTCACACAAAATGCAAGCAGGATGCCAGCTCAGCTCTGCAAGGCTGACAAAACAGAAGTTATGCAGAACAACAATATTGCCCTTACTCAAAAGGAGGGGTCAAAGAACAGCCACCTAAAAAAGATACTGGATGTTGAAGACAGACCCCAAAGAACCATAAAAGGATTTGTGATAAGGGGTGCAACTATGTCAAATAAACTCCAAGGAAGTGGGGATAGCTAATGGATACATAATCAGTGTGTGTGATAAAAACTCTGTTCATTCAATGCTCAGTGCACTCCAATGGAGGCAGGATGGCCCAAGTGACCACCATGCTGTAATAAAGAATACCTGCTTTCAAATACTCCAAACTCTGTTCAGAAGTTTCTATCCAGTGGATTTCAGTATCAGTGGTGTCCTTGACTCCATTATCCCCACAGTTTCACAATGGCCCCTTGGTTCCATCAGGCCCTGCTGTAGAACAATGGACCCTTGGTTCCATTGGGTTCCGTACTGTCACAATGGCCTCCTTGGTTCTGCACTGCCACAATGCTCTCCTTGGTTCCACGAGGCCTTAGTATGTCACAACAGCCCCTTGGTTCCATCAACTGCCAGAGTGTCACCCTGGTCTCTTGGATCTGCAGTGTCACAATGGACAATTGGTCACAAGCAGCCCCATTGTGTCACCATGAATATTTGGTTCCATGGTGCCCCAGAGTGTAACAATGGCCCTTTGGTTCCACAAGGCCTTGCTATATGACAATGGCCCTTCATTTCCATGAGGTTTTGCACTGTCACAATGGTCTCCTTGGTTCTTTAGTGTGAAAATGGCTGCTTGGTTCCATAAGGTTCCTTAGTGTCCCCGTGGTTTCCCTGGTTCATGAGGTTCTGCAGTGTCACAATGTCCCATCATTTCCAGGAGCTTCTCTCCTATCAACCATGTCCTTTGTTCCAATGAGGCCCCACAGTGTCACAATGACCCCTTTGTTCCATGAAGTTCCACAGTGTAACATGGTTGCCTTGATTCCAAGAGGTTCCCCAGTGTCACAATGACCCCTGGGTTCCACGAGGTTCCAGAGCATCACCATGGTCTCCTTGGATCCGCAGTATCTCCATGGACCATGGGTTCCATGTGGCCCTGCTGTGTCACAGTGGTTCCTTGGTTGCATGAAGCCCCACTGCATAACAATGGAATCTTGGTCCCGTGAGGTTCTGTGCTGTCACAATGGTCTCCTTGGTTTTGGACTGTAACAATGGACTCTTGGTTCCACACGATTCCATGGTGTCACAATGGTCTCCTTGCCTCCACAAGGTTCCATGATGTCACAATGGACCCGTAGCTCCATGAGCTTCCATGGTGTCACCATGGTCTCCTCAGATCCTCATTGTCACAATGGACAATTGGCTCCATGGGCCCTGCTGTGTCACAATAAACCCTCAGTGCCATGAGGTTCTGTGGTGTCACAATGGTCTGCCTGGTTCAAGGAGGCCCTGGAGTGTCACAATGTCTGCTTGGTTCCATGAGCTTCCACAGCATCAACAATGGTCTCCTTGTTTCTGCGGTATCATAATGTACCCTGGTTCCATGAGGTCCCTAAATGTCACTGGTCTCCTGGGTTCCATGTGGCCCTGCTGTGTCACCACAGCCCCTTGGTTCCATGAGTTCCTGTACTGTCAGCAATGGTTCCTTTGTTCCAATGAGGCCCTGCTGGGTCACAATGGACCCTGGGTTCTGTGATGTTCTTCAGTGTCACAATGGCCCCTTGGATCCATGAGGTCCCACAGTGTCACCGTGGTGTCCTTGGATCCACACTGCCATCATGGACCATTGTTGCAGCCGGAATAGCTGCTGATAAAGCCCAGGGTAGGGAAGCACAAAGGGCCTTTGCATGGTACCCACAGATGTTTGATTCAGCCGTGCAGTGAGATGTGCAGGGTCACAAGGCAGGACTCCTGGGGGGAGTCCAGGTTTCTGTATCTCCAGAGGAAGGGGCTGATCAGTGCCATGGGGGCAGTACAAAGATGGGGCCAATGGGGGAATGGGGAGGGAGTGGCTGAAGGACACAGAACAAGGGGAAGGAGCCAATGGGGTCAAACAGCTTTTGAGGGAAGGTTCTTGTGTCTCCCTAACCCAGGGAATGCCTCTCAGAGTCTCCACAGCTGCAGAGTGTCACAATGGCCCCTTGGTTCTTTTGGGCTCCTCAGGATCCCAGTGGCCCCTTGGCTGCACGAGGCCCATCTGTGTCACACTGGCCCCTTGCTTCCATTGGATCCTGCAGGGTCACAATTGTCCTCCCTTATTTCCATGAGGCCCCTCAGTGTCACAGTGGACCTTTGGTTCCATGAGTCCCACATTGTTCCAAGAATCCTTAATTCCATGGGGCTCTGTAGTGTCACAATCGTCCCTTGGTTCCATCGTGCCACACAGTGCCACAATGGCCCTTTGGCCCAACAGGGTCTCATAGTGTCACAATGGACTCCTTGGTTCCATGGGGACACAAAATGCCACAATGGTCCTTTGGTTTCACAAAGCTTCAAAGTGTGAAAATGGCCTCCATGGTTTCATGAGGCCCTCCTATGCCAAAATGGACTTTTGGTTCCATGATGCCCCAGAGTGTCACAGTGGTCTCCTTAGTTCTGCACTATAACCCTTTGGCCCTCAGAGCCCCACAGTTTCACTATTGCGCCCTTGGTTCCATGAGGCCCTGCAGTGCCACAATGGTCCCTTAATTCCACAAGGCCTCATGTGTCACAATGGCCTCCATGGTTCCACAAGGCCTTGCTGTGGCTCAATTGCCCCCTTTGTTCCATGCTGTCAGAATGGTCACTTTGTCCCATGGAGCCCCCACAGTGTCACTGTCGTCCCTGCAATTCCAGGAGACCCTGCAGTGTCACAACGGCCCCTTGGTTCCAATGGGTTCCAAAGGGCCAGAATGTTCTCCATGGTTGCATGAGGCCCTGCAAACTCCCAATGGACCCTTGGTTCCAAGGACCCCGCAGTATCACAAGGCTGCCTTAGTCCCACGAGGCCCTGCAGTGTCATGGTGGCCCCTTGGCTCCATGAGGCAAAGCAGAATCAGAATGGCTCCTTGGTTCCATGGAGCACCACGGGGTCACCATGGTCCCATTGGTTCCACAGGGCCCCTCAGTGGAACAATGGACCTTTGGTTCCATGAGGTTCCTCAGTGTCTCAGTGGCGCCTTGGCTCCATGTAGCCCCGCTGTGTCACAGTGCCAGGTGGTTCCATGAGGCCCCACAGTGTCCAAATGGTCTCCTTAGTTCTCAGAAGCCCCACAGAGCCACAAGAGACCCTTGGTTCCAGGAGACCCTGCTGTGTCACAATGGACTTTTGGTTCCAGGGGCTTTCACACTGTCAGCAATGGTCTGAGCACTGCAGTGTCACCGTGGATCCTTTGTTCCATGAGTTTCCAGGGCAGAACATGATCCCCATGATTCCAGCAGATTCTGCAGTGTCCCAATGGACCATTGGTTCCATGTAGCCCCACACACTCACAATGACCCCATGGCTCCAGGAGCTTCCACACAGTCAGCAATGCTCTCCTTGGTTCCATGAGGCCTTGCTCTGATAAACTGGACTCTTGGTTCCATGGGATTCCACTGCATCACAATGGACACAACGTTCCATGGGGTTCCACAGTGTCACAACTGACTCCTTGGGTCTGTGAGGCCCCGCTGTCACCAAATGTCCAAAATATCAGAATATGTCTCCTTAATACTTATTTGCAATTTCAGACGGTATAATTTATTCAGGCCCGAGTTCTAGTGAGGGATAGCTCTGTTATGTTTGCTCAATTATCCCTTCATAAAAAAAACCCAAACAATATTAGAAATAGCAGCAATTTTAATTAAATAGTTTAAAAAAATATATAAATAAGGGATAATTTGGTTCCAATAATAGCGCATAAGCAATAAAAAAACACAGGGTACGGAGTGCAGGGTTCTGGGACCCTTGCCACCTCACGTATGAGCTTGCGAAGTAAAAATTGCCCCCTTTTATGGCATCTATCCATGCCATCTCCTCCCATTTCTGATTCATCATACCTCTACCTCCAGCCTCATCACCACATTTACCACACATGTGCCACCACTTGGTTTGGTGGTCGCACAAATTTTTTGGGGGTCATCTGATGAAGATTTCGTAGTCTTCCTCTGTGTCCTTTAATTCACCTTTGTGTTACACATGCGCATCAAGCCAGTACAATGTAAGCCAAGACTAACATATCACTAGATCTACATATCAAGGCAATAAATCCCTTATAATTAGCATTTTCTAGGACCCAACCAGGTTTTGCTTCCTTTCTACTCATTTTTAGAAACTGTATCTTTGGCTTCTTTCCTCCTGTCCTTGTGAACATCTGCTGGGAGGTGGGGGGTAGAGCCCCTTCTCTCTGTCTCTTCTTTGGCATTACAACTTTAAACTATTTTTATTATTCCCAAATATTAATTACTGTACCAATATTGATTACTGTTTCAATTTTATCAGCACGAATCATACCTATTTACCACTGGAACAAGGCATTCAGGGGGTGCTTTCCCTGCAAGGATGGTTGGAAGAGAAGACATCTGGCTCAAGAGTGCAGGGATAGAGGAAACAAGGAGGGAATCTGGGAACTTGGGGTGGGTTTTATGGAAATGGGAAATTTGTAATTCACATTGAGTGACTGTATATAAGCAACACACTGGTAGAATTACATGTCCATGTAAGGTGAGGAGTTACCCCTCACTAGACCTCAGGCCTGAATAAATGATCCCCTCTGAAATAGCAAATGAGTGTTAAGGAGACTTATTCTGATATTTCAGAGATTTGGCGACAGCGGGGCCTCACAGAACCAAGGAGTCAGCTGTGACACCTTGCAAACTCATGGAAAAAAGAGTCCATGGTGACACAGCAGAAACCCATGCAGCTGAAATCCATTTTGGCACATTGGGGCCACATTGAACCAATGGTCCATTGTGATACTGCGGATCCAAGGAGACCATTGTGACCCTGAGAAACCTCTTGGAAGCAAGGGGCCATTGTGACACAGCAAGGCCTGGTGGAACCATGGGTCCATTGTGACACTGCAGAACCTCACGGAACCAAGGTGACCGTGTTCTACTGCGGAACCTCATGGAACAAAGGGTCCATGGTGACACTGCAGAACCAAGGAGACTGCTGCTGGCAGTGTGACAGCACATGGAACCAGAAGTCCTTTGTGACACAGCAAGGCCTGATGGAACCAAGGGTCCCTTGTTAAACTGTGTGGCCTCATGGAACCATGAGCCATTGTGACACAGCGTGGCCACATGGAGCCAAGGGGCCACTGTGACACTGCGGATCCAAGGAGACCATTGGACTGAGGAACCTCATGG
Source organism: Geothlypis trichas (assembly GCA_009764595.1). Classification (NCBI taxonomy): domain Eukaryota; kingdom Metazoa; phylum Chordata; class Aves; order Passeriformes; family Parulidae; genus Geothlypis; species Geothlypis trichas. Next base: position 17,995 of record WSPJ01000115.1, read on the forward strand.
AACCAAGAGTCCATTGTTCCACTGTGGGGCGCTGTGGAACCAAGGGGAGCACAGTGACACTGCAGGGCCTCATGGAACAATGGACACTGTTTTGACACTTTGGGACCCACTGGAACCAAGGGGCCATTAGAGCATGGCAGGACCTGGTGGAATCAAGGGGACTGCAGTGAACCCTTTGGGTGTCCATGGTGTCATGGTTTTACACTGGCACAATACCAGTGCCCCTATGAGAACATCTTCTCCCTGGTGTCTGCTGTGAGGTGGTACCCGGAAGGAATCTGTTCTTCTTGTCTCCAGCATGGATGATGTTGTTAGAAAAGAAATGAAATTTAGCAAAATATTTAATTATAGTTTAGCTGTGAGTTGTGTGAATTGGTTTTGAAGCTGTGTGTGTTGAGTTTTGTGTGTAACTTAGCAGGTAGTCTTAGGAACTTAATAAATAATTAAACTAGTATAGGAAGGTAAGGAGTCTAACCGATTTTGAGGCAGCACAATATGACAGGCAGAAGATTTACGATTTTGTTTGTGAACTTAGGAATGTATTACAAGGGGCTTGTCGATTATTCTCGCTGAACTGTTTCTTGGATATTTTGTTATGAATTATGTGTATAAAAGAAGAGCACCTATACCCGAGATTTTGGGGCTCTGGTTTTGGGACGCGAGTCCACGGGACCCCCGGGCCCTTCAATAAAGCACCGCACAAAACTTATCCGAGTTTTGTGTCATTAATCAATTGGGCAACAGCTTCTTGGTGACCGCGGCAGGACTCCGAGGGTTGCCAGGGCGGTTCGCGTCTCGATCCACTCCAGCCGGCACCGAGCGTTTCTCGGAGGAGTCATCGGTTTGTGCCCGACCCCCGCGCCTGTCGGACAAACTGCATAAGGTAAACCCGAAGGTGCTTTATATTTAAAAAGGTGGCAATTTGATTTGGATTTGGTGGTGGAAAAAGCCTAGGCTCCGACCATAAGACGTACGTTTAAGTACGCAGGATCGGAACTTGCCTCCTGGTTTTGTTTTGAGAAGGACGGCAAGAAGGTAGTTTGGTTTACTGGGATTTAAGGCGGAATTAAAGGCTGTAATATGATGTCTCTTAAAACTTTCAAAACGTTAGTGCAAGCCAATGGTAAAATACCTGGAAATACTCCATTAGGTTGTATATTGAAGCGATGGAAAAGTGAAGGGTATTATCAGGAATTGGATAAAAGTAAAATGATAGATTATTGTAATCACTGGTGGCCTGAATATGAGATTAGGGAGATGGCTTGGCTGGTAAATGGTACATTGGAATTAGGAATAATGGAATCTTTGATGCAATTTTTAAGAAGAAATGAGAAATGGGATGAAATACCGTACTTAGATTTGTTTTTTGTTCTGTACCGGAAAGAGGAATGGCAAAAAGAGTGTGGTATTTTGGTTTTGGAAGTGAATGATGAGAGAGAATGTTTTGCATGGGAAGAAAGGAAGGAGCGTAATTTGTATCCCCCGATTGAAGAAGAGTTGTCCTATTGCATAGCACCCCCGAGGGTTTCGGTTGCTCCTAGTGTGCCTCCTGCTCCCCTTGCTGATATATCTATAAAAAATGTGGTCCAGTGAGAGTGATACAATGGTACAGGTGGTGGGGGCAACAGGGAAGCTAGAGAAACAACCATTTCTACAACCTTTAAATCTTAGGTTTGGGGGGAAACAATTAGATCTCCAATTTTTGTATATGCCAAATTGCCCCACACCCCTTCTTGGCAGGGACCTGTTGTCCCGACTTAATGTGAAAATAATATTTGAAAAGGGAAGGGTGAAATTGGAAATACCTGAGGAACAAATAGCAGGTTTTTTTGTGATCAAGGAAGTGGATGCCTCTCCTATTCCAGAAGAAATTGAGCAGGCTGTAGTACCCTGGGTATGGGAGTCAGGGGTCCCTGGAAAATCTAAAGCTGCGCAGCCAGTAAAGGTGGAAGTAAAGGAAGGGGCCCAACCAGTGAGGGTAAAGCAATACCCCTTGAAGCTTGAGGCAAGGAGGGGAGTAGCCCCGTTAATTAAACAATTTTTGGCTCAAGGAATATTACAGGAATGTGAATCGGAGTATAATACTCCAATTTTTCCAGTGAGGAAGCCTAATGGTAAGTATCATTTGGTACAGGACTTAAGGGCTATTAATGAAATAGTGAAAGACATACACCCAGTTGTTGCTAATCCCTACACCTTGTTAACATCTGTATCGGAGGAGTTTAAATGGTTTTCAGTGATTGACCTTAAAGATGCCTTCTTCTGCATCCCACTGGCAGTAGAGAGTAGGAAATATTTTGCCTTCGAGTGGGAAAGTCCTGATTTTGGGAGAAAGAAGCAGCTTACGAGGACAGCCCTACTATTTTTGGAAATCAACTGGCCAAGGAGCTAGAGGTATGGAAAACAACCCAGGTAACAATGTCCCCATCCTTGTATGTAGTTCTGCAGTACGTGGATGACATCTTTCTGGCTACTAAGGAAAGGGAAATGTGTGTGGAATTAACAATTAAATTATTCAACATGCTGGGCCAAGCAGGGTATTGGGTCTCTAAGGAAAAAGCTCAACTGCTCAAAAATAGCATCATTTATCTCAGTTGTGAGATCACACAGGGACAGAGATGTTTGGGAGTAAACCGAATAGAGGCAATATGTGCTATTCCTTTGCCTTGTAATCATCAGGAATTGAGATCTTTTCTAGGAATGGTGGGATGGTGTCGACTGTGGATCATGAACTTCGGTCTCTTAGCCAAGCCACTGTATGAGGCCTTGAAGCAGCATCAGTTGGAGTGGACGACACAGCGAAAGAAGGCCTTCCAGGAATTGAAGCAGGCACTGAAAGAGGCCCCAGCCTTGGGACTCCCTGACCTGACCAAGGAATTCCAGTTGTACGTGAATGAGAGGAAAAACTGGCATTGGGGGTCCTTACCCAGAAGGTGGGATCATGGAAGAGGCCAGTAGGATACTTCTCTAAACAATTGGATTCGGTAAGTTCCGGGTGGCCTTCGTGTTTACGGGCCGTGGCGGCAACAATAATCCTTATTCAAGAGGCCCGGAAATTGACTTTGGGTGTAAAAATGACAGTGTTTGTTCCCCATATCGTCATGGCTGCTTTGGAGCAAAAGGGGGGTCACTGGCTATCATCAAACCAAATGTTGCAATACCAGGCTATCCTGAGAGAGCAGGATGATATTGAAATAAGGACTACCAATCATGTTAATCCAGCAGAGTTTTTACGCAGTGACCAGGAGGCTGGGGACCTGGTGCACGATTGCATAGAGGTAATTGAACAAGTATACGCCAGCAGACCCGACCTAAAGGATGAGCCATTGGAAGGACCTGAATGGGAACTATACACTGATGGATCCAGTTTCGTCGAGAATGGGACTCGCTACACTGGATATGCAGTGGTAACATTGGATCAGGTAATAGAAGCAAAGGCTTTGTTACCTGGAACTTCGGCCCAGAAAGCAGAGGTGATTGGACTCACTAGAGCTCTGTATTTGAGCAAGGACAAAAGGGTTAATATCTGGACAGATTCTAAATACGCCTTTGGTGTGGTCCATGTACACGGGGCGTTATGGAAAGAAAGAGGGCTTTTGAATTCACAGGGACCCAACATCAAGCACCGGGAGGAAGTGCTACAGCTGTTGGATGCGGTACACAGTCCCAAAGCAGTTGCAGTAATGCATGTCAGAGGACATCAGACTGCGGAAGGAGACATTTACAGGGGAAATCAATTTGCTGATGTCACAGCACGGCAAGTGGCACGGGAAGTATGGACTCAAATGGCATTGGTACCGGTAAGGACAAATCCAGCTACCCCATATTTGAATCAGGAGCCCAAATATTCAATAGAAGATGGAAAGCTAATAAACTTGCTAGGAGCACAGAGGAACCAACTCGGGTGGTATGTTACACCAATGGGACAAATAGTGGTACCTACCCGCATAATGAAATTTATTTTGGAAACAGAACATTATAAATGTCATTGGGGGGCAGAAGTATTGGTAAAATTTTTGAAGAATGAGATAATCTCCAATCAGATGTTAACAATGGCAAAAAGAGTTAATGCAATGTGCCCGGTATGTTTGAAAAATAATCCAGTAGTTAGGAGACAAGTACAACTGGGAAAGTTGCAAATTGGGCCACAACCAGGAGATTACTGGCAAGTCGATTTTTCTGAATTGCCTAGGGCACAGGGATACAGATACCTGTTAGTGTACGTATGTACATTTTCAGAGTGGCCGGAAGCCTTTGCATGTAGAACTAATCAGGCTAAGGAGGTGGTAAAAACCCTGTTAAAAGAAATAATACCAAGATTTGGAGTACCTTTAGGATTGTCATCAGATAGGGGACCGCACTTTATAGCTGGGGTAGTGCAGGATGTAGCACGAATGTTAGATATAAACTGGGGTTTGCATACCCCCTGGAGACCTCAGTCTAGTGGGCAGGTGGAAAGGATGAATCAAACCCTGAAAGGGCAAATTAAAAAGATTTGCCAGGAAGTTAAACTGCACTGGCCTCAAGCTTTGCCTTTGGCCCTACTCAGGATTCGAATTAAACCAAGGGAAAAGGTAGGTGTAAGTCCATATGAGATACTACATGGCAAACCATATCATGCAACTGTATTAAAAGGGGAGGTACATGTGAGTGGGGATCAGGGAATTGCAGAGTATGTTATGTCACTGAGTAAGATTTTGAACTCTTTAAGAAATATGTTGCAGTGGAATAGACCGCTCACACTGGAGAACCCTGTTCACGACATCCAGCCTGGGGACCAGGTGTACGTCAAGAAGTGGATCACGGACCCGCTACGGGAATCATGGAGCGGACCCCACCAGGTGATGATGACAACCTACACGGCGGTGAAGGTCCAGAGGATGGATGCTTGGATCCATTACACCAGGGTGAAGAAGGCACCGCACCAATGGGAAATCCAGATAGTGTCTCCGACTCAGATGATCTTCCGCGCAAAGCCGCCTTTCTAATTATACTGCTGCTAGTGATCATGAGACTGGTACCCATTCAAGGGTCTGCTTTAGTACAGGCTAAAGAAACAAAAGTTACAGGGATGGATGTTCAATTAACTTGTGTTATACTTGACAGCCAGAAAGTTGAGGCCGGTGAAGTTATTGCAATATGGCAATGGGGGGCTGAAAGAAGCCGAGGCAAGAAAGGAGTCGGCTGGGATCAGAGCGAACAACAAGGAAACACGGTACTGAATCTTACTAAGGTAACCACAAACGATACAGGAGAATATTGGTGTTGGGCAGCTAAAGATGCATGGGGGAGGCATGACAGAATGATGTTATCCTTACAGAGACACGGTAGAAGGACTAGACGGGAGGTTAACAATACAATAGAACGAAGTGCTGAGCAGGAAAACTTAGTGTTAGGATTGATCAGAGATTTTGGGATTATGCAGAATGTGACTAAAATAACAGCTTGTTTGCCATTACCACAGGCCGCAGGTGAACCAATTCCCTGGGGAATCATACCGGTAACCAAAATGCTCGAATCATTTAAGAATGTTTCATGGTCTTGCCAGCTAGTTCCCAAACCAGTAGAGGTATGGAAGGATTTGTGTATGACTGTTCGGGTTATGACTAAAGAGGAACGTGAAAAGAAGCCTACTTATTATGGTTGGATTCAAAATACCAGGAAGTGTTTGATTGCAACCCCAATAGATGAGCCATGCAATACAGTACGAATAAAAACGAAATCCCAGCGAAATGAGATGAGTTGTCAAAATGTTACACAGAATTTTGACACCTGGAAAAGTTGGAAGACATTATGGGACCCCAGTGTTTTGGAACATTACAGTTATCTTGGGAAAGTGCAATGGTGCATTCAGTGGTCAGGAGTAAAGAATCAGTCACATTATAGGGCCGTTACCACGTCTACATCTTCCCGAGAGTTTAGGCCGCAGAAGGGGGATTGGAATTGTACTGAGGTTTTTACATGTGATACACCGGAAGACCGAATCGGATTGGTACCAGTGAAAATGGCATTAAAATGGGGATGCGAGTGTAGGGGATATGATCATACGGTTACCCAGGAATCCATGAATGGACCTATAGATTGCAGATATACTACTGTGCACAGCCCTGGAAATTTGGTTTGGGTGTTGGGACACGGACAGTGGACCACACATTTACCTCTAGATGGATCAGTAACACAAATCACCCTAGAGGTTCCCACATTGTGTCCATACTGGAAACAGAATAAATTGACACAAAGGGAAAGACTCAAAAAGAGGGAAAGCTCCCTAGAGGAGCAGTGGCATGAACCTGGCTCAGGAGTAAAGTTTGGATGGATATTAGAGTCATTATTCCCTCAAATAGCGACATATCGAAACAGGGAAATGCTTGACAACTTGTTAGGACAGACAGAAAGGTTGGCAGCAGCTACTAAGAAGGGATTTAAAGATTTAAATTCGCAATTGCAAGCTACTTCAAGAATGACTTTACAAAACAGAATGGCATTGGATTTGCTCCTGTTAAAAGAACATGGGGTTTGTGGTTACCTGAGTAGGAACATAGATCATTGCTGTGTGCACATCCCAAATGTTACACTTGAAGTTGAAAAAGATATTTCCCAATTGGCAGAAGTGGAAACAAAAACCGAGGAAATTGAAAGGGAAGCACAGCATAACTGGATAGGAGCAGTATTTGATTCCTTGGGGCTTCACCTCTCTGGCTGGATTACGTCTGCTATACAGTATGTACTAATGTTTTTGGTATTTTTAGTGACTACATGGATTGTATATAGATGCCTTTTAGGTGTGATCGAAAAGGAAAAGAAGTGATCTCTCTGGCTGCTGAAGGTGATGACCCGTGGGCAGCAGAATGGAGAACGCTCCCCGCCTCGTTACGAAGATGTTACTGTCAATACTGTTAGTTGAGCATCCTTGCAGCAGGACTGAAGGATGCTCAAAAGGGGGGAAATGTTAGAAAAGAAATTAAATTTAGCAAAATGTTTAATTATAGTTTAGTTATGAGTCGTTGTGGTTTGAAGCTGTGTATGTTTAGTTGTGTGTAACTAAGGAGGTCACCTTAGGAACTTAATAAAATAATTAAATCAGTGCAGGAAAGCAAAAGAGGATTTACCGGTTTTTTGAGCAGCACACAATGTGATAGGTAGAAGATGGATGATTTTGTTTTTAACCTTAGGAATGATTGCAAAAGGCTTGTCGATTATTCATGCTGAACTGTTTCTTGGATATTTTTGTTATGGATTATGTGTATAAAAGAACACCTGTATTCGAGATTTTTGGGGGTTCTGGCTTGGGACGCGAGTCCACGGACCCCCGGGGCCTCAATAAAGCACCGCACAAAACTTATCTGAGTTTTGTGTCATTTATCAATCGGGCAACACCCTGTGTGTGTGGCCTTCCCGGGGTGGGGGTTTTACACCTGAGCCAGTTTGGGTAAGGGGGGTGGTGTTCACCCCCTGAGCAGGGATTACCCCACTGTTTCAGGCTGCAATGGAAGATGGAACCAAATGCATGTTTCCAATCCCCATCTTCATCAACTGCTATAAACAGGTGGGGCAGTGTTCTTTATCTCTTGCATGACTCAGCCCTGATAACGCCCTCCAGGGGAGATATCTTCTGTGAATGGGCCATTGAGTGTCACTGCAGGACTGATCAAATTCCATCATCCCATTGTGGGATGCTCTGCCCAGGGGGAGGATCCAAGCATTCCTACCTGGATATAAGCTGAGCCTTGCAACACCAGGAGCAGCTTGCCTACTGGATTCCCCGAGGACAAGAGCTCCAGAACCACCACTGGACCTTCAGAGGAAGACCAGATCCTTCTACAGTATCATTGCTTCTACAGAATCATGTTGATCACTCCAACAGGACTGCAGCCACCATATAATGGGACTGCTGCCACCACCCTGACCAGCAGGGTGTCAGGTTATATCCTGACTCTGTCAGTTTAAGGCAGTGTTTCTGTATCATTGCCTTGATCTTCATTTTCTTATTAAATTGCAATTCTGTCTTAGACTCTCCTCCAGGTTTGCCTTTAAATCAGTACAAAAATTATAGTGCTCATCCCTTGTTTTCATGCCAAAACATAGTTTCCCATCCTGAAACATTTGCTAGATGGAGGAGGAACCTGTGAGGAAGAGGAAAATGCCCCAGGAGCCCCAGGCAGGTGAGGAGGAAGTCAGTGCCCCTTTCCCCCTCTCTCCTGCTCCATCTCCCAGCCCAGCACGGGCCCTGGCTGCAGGACAACCCTGCTGCCAACGCTGTCATGCCAGGGATGCACTGGGGGGATCTCCTTCTCTTTCCCTCATGCATGGAGGCAAATCCCATCCTGTCCTTGTCCTTCCTCCCCCAGACAAGAAGTTGAGGATGGAGACCAGGGAGAACAAATCCCCAGAGCAGAACCTCATGGAAGAGGCCATTTTGAGTGACTCCACAGTGCAGAATTCCAACATGGAGGAAAAGCCCCAGAGATCCTGCAGGAGGATGGGCTTCAAACCCAGCCCAGTGGGCTCTGAGGAGGAAAGACCCACCCTGTGCTAGGAAGGTGGACAGAGCTTCAGACAGAGCTCAGAGTTGGTGGCCCAGGAGCAGCTTCATGATGGGGAGAAGCGCCACAAGTGCTTGGAGTGTGGGAAGAGCTTCAGGCAGAGCAGCACCCTGATCAGCCACCAGATGATCCACACTGGGGAATGGCCCTACAAGTGTGGGGAGTGTGGGAAGGGCTTCAGCTGCAGCTCCCACCTCATCACCCACCTGCACATCCAAACTGGGGACAGGCCCTACGAGTGCACCCAGTGTGGGAAGGGGTTTAAGAGCAGCTCCCATCTCCTCTGCCACCAGCGGATTCACTCAGAGGAGAGGCCCTTCTGCTGCCCCGACTCCGGGATGGCCTTCAAGCGCAGCTCCAACCTCATCAGGCTCCAGCGTGTTCACACTGGCAAGAGGCCCTACGAGTGTCCCCAGTGTGGGAAGAGCTTTGCCCGGAGCTCTCACTTGACCAGACACCAACAGAGGCACCGGTAAGGGAAGCCCTGCCAGTGCCCCAAATGCAGTGAGAGCTTCATGCACTGCCCCAACTCCATCCCCCATGGGAGGACCCACATTGGTCAGAGCCTTGGTGACCCACATTCCCGGTGATCCATATTGGGAAGGCACTGGGTTGGTTATTCTTTAATTTTGGCCCTAATTTTCTTTGGATTCATCTTTATCCCTTTAAAACAGATAAAATTGGGGTAAAAATCAATAAATTCATCAAAAGCATCTAAAGCCTCACTTTTTACTTGTGTTTCAGGAGAATCTGGGATTCAGGGAGATAATTGGGAGAATTTGGGTGTTTTGGGGGTATTTGGTTTAGTTGTCTCCCTTTCTTGGCACTCAAAGAGACAATAGGGTTTGATCTGTCACCTCAGTACCACTGGAACTATTCACTCCCACCCCAGAATTCCTCACTTCTACAGCCCCTTGGTGTGGAATGAGGTTGGAAGGGGATTGGGCGAAGTGGGATGCAAATCTGGAAGGGTGAGGTGGGCATTAGGTGGGTCTGGATGGGTGGGATGGGGTTTGGGAGATGTGAAAAGGGGGAAGTACAGCTTGGGAAGGGGGTCTTGATGTCCAGGAGTGGTGGGACAGGTTGGGATTGGGGCTGGGGACGTGGGCTGGGGTCTGGAATGAGACAGCCAAAGTTTGGGGATGATGAAAGGAGAGGGACCCTGTTACTGAGTGAGTTTTTGAATCATTGACATTTTTTAAGAGATTTTGAGGTATCTCACGTTTCTGAGCCAGTTTTGGGGCACTCCCCAGCTCTTAGGGGACTTTCCTGAGAGCATCTCCATGGAGCCCCATTGCCAGGGGTGGTTGCCTTGGGCACGAGCTCAGAGCTGTTGCCAGGGTCCATTGCCTCGGTGCTGGAGAGCAGAGAAATGATGAACAGCCCCAGACATCTCCAGTGTGTGCTTGGGGGCAGGGAGAGTTCTGCATAGGTGGGGTGGTCACTGCTCCACCCCAGCCACTGCAGCCTCTGGTGCAGCCCCAAAGTGGCTGCCAAGCCCCTGGCACCCCAAAACTCCACCTGAGAGAGGGACCAGAGCAGGTCAGGCTGTGACACGGGTGTGACACTGACACGTCCCACGGCTCCAGAGCTCACAGCAGCTGAGATCCAAGACTGACTGTGGATCTCTCTCTCCCTCTCTCTCTTCTCCTGACTTCCTTTTCTTGAAATCTGCATAACTTGAAGATGGACAGGTTAGAGTTTGCTCAGTCAGTGCTTTGTCAAGTGATTTACTGTAATTCCATGTTGCTTTAAGATTTCCCAAGTACCTCATTCTCTGAAGTTTGCAACTAAGAGCTTGTTCTCCACGCTCCTGAGCAGTTTTTCTCCCCTTGGCCATGTGTCCTGCAGGCTGTGCCCCCTGTGCGTGCTGCCCCTCTGCCCTGGCCGGCTGCACTCGCCCATCTCGCTGTGCCCAGCATTTCCCACCCAGCGTTTCTGTGTCCCCCTGGGCTCCCTGCACCCAGCGCTGCCGGCTCCTGGCACACAGAGCCAGGGCAGGAGCCCACCCTGCCAAGGGGCTCTGGAGCAGGGCGGGGGCTGCGATGGCTCCTGAGCTCAGCAGCTGCTCCTGGCACGGTTCCATGGAGACCGAGCCCAGCAACGCTGCTGAGCATTGTCCCTGCTGAGGGTCACACACGGCCGGGGCACATTCCCTGCCTGCAGGATTCGTGCCCCACCCAAGCACTGCACTGATGGCTCCAGCGTTGCTTTCCAACAAAAACAGGGGAAGGCAAACTGTGTGCAGCTCATGGCATTTTACAGTGTCTAAAACTTGCTAAGTCATTGATCTTAGAGGTGAGATGTATTTGGAACTCATGGCATGGAGAAGTAGTGCAAGATGGAAAAGGAGAGCATAGAAATACATAGAAGAAAACTTTTTAGATTATTTCTTTCCATTTTCATTTCACTTCTGGAAAGCTGGTTCAGGGAAACACTGGGGAAAGGCTCCATTTCAGCCTTTCTGCACTCGTGGCCGTGAAGGAACTGAAATGAAAGGAGAACAAGCAGAGCCCAACCCCTTCTCCTTTGGGAGGAGCCCTGGGCCTGGGGCTGTGAGGGTCCATGAGGAGCGGTGAGGGGCCATGAGGGGCCATGAGGGGCTGTGAGGGGACGTGAAGGGCCTTGAGAAGACATGAGGGGCCATGAGGGGCTGTGACTGGACGTGAGAGCCATGAGGGGCTGTGAGGGGCTGTGAGGGACCATGAGGGGCTGTGAGGGGCCATGAGTAGCTGCAAAGGGCTGTGAGGGGCTGTGAGAGGCTGTGAGGGGCCATGAGTAGCTGCAAGGGGCTGTGAAGGGCTATAAGAGGCATTGAGGGGTAATGAATGTCTGCAAGGGGCTATGGGAGGCCAGAAACTGTTACATGGGATTATTGGTTGGAGACAGGGATGACACAAGTGTCGTAGACATCCTTTGTGAGAAATCCTTTCTTGGGATTTTCCCTGCTGGAGCTGAGAGGCTCAGCAGCAAGTATAAACAATTATTATCTGCTGTTATGGAATGCAACAGGCAGGACTGCTATCGCTCTGTGCTGAGACACACAGGTTGTTATTCATTCCTTCTATCTCTTTTTCTTAGCATAGCAGCTTCTGAAGAAGCTCTTGCCTTTCTATCTTTATGTAGTATAATTATAATGCTGTATATATATCATAACATAATAAATCTAGCCTTCTGATCATGGAATCAAGATCCTGTCTCATCCATCCTCTAATAAACCCCTCTGAACACTGGCAACAATTGGTGACCTCGACTGAAGAGGACTCATCGCAGAAGTGGATTCTGGGCAGGAGCTGAAGAACTGAAGATCCTGATTTTGGACTGAGTTCACAGCCACAGCTGACCACAGAGAGAACCTGAAAAGCCCTGAGGAAGATGTATGGAAATCCTAGCAGCATCGTGCAGCTGGTCAGGAAGTGCTGGACACTGTGTCGAGGTACTGTTGGTTTTTCCCCTCCTGAGGATGAGGCCATTCGAAATTCGTGGCTATTGCTCTGGAGATTTACTCCCTCAGAGGCTGAGGTTTCATTCTCCCCTTCAGAGGAGAAACTTATTGCCCTCTGGCAAAAATGGGGTGAAGAGGATGGAATTCTTGGAATTCTTCTATTAGAAAGGCATTTTTATGATTTTTTTCGATGGGCAAAGCTTTTTGGTTTTTTTACAAATGTGTTATATGCCCTTGATGTATTTGTGTGGGAGTGCATGGGCTCCATTTTTCAATTTTCTTTGGACTGAGGTTTGGAATATCCTCGGATTTATCTAACATTTAAAATTCTTTTCCCGGTTCTGGAACGGAGAGCAGCTGTTTTTCCCTGGGTTGTTAACTGCTACAGTCTCGCTCCGTTTCCCCCGATTTCAGTGGGAGGAGACCCTTTGGAGGCAGATGAACTGCTGCCTCTGACTCCCTCTGAACACGAGCGGAGGGGCGAATTTTCCCCCCGAGCCGGGAAAGTTTTTTTCTCTGCGTTTTCACAGTGTGCTCAGAAAGTCTCGTCTTCCCCCCCCTCGCTTCCTTCTCTCCGGGGGATGAAGAGTGGGTGGCGCTGCTTCGGCCAGCCCCGTGGGCCCCGCCCCAGCCAGAGCTGTGGGCGGTACCGGCTCACGGGGTCACGCCTCCCGGCATTGTGGGGCCAGCCCCAACCCACCCCGCGGGTGCCGCCCCGGCCTCTGCCGAGAACATGGCAGCGAACCCCGCCTCCCGGGCCGGAGGGGCCCCGACCTGCCCCACGGGTGCTTCCCCGTCGGGCCACTCCCACGGCCGCCCCTCGGGCAGAGCTTGTGGGCGCGGCAGCTCCGCCTGTGTGCCTGGAGACTGCACCCCAGCCAGCGCCGAGAAAGCGGCGGGCGGCCCCGCCCGCGGTCGCGCCGGGGTTGCTAGGCGACGGACTTGCAGCAGAGCAGAGTGATCCTCCTCCGCCCCGCCGCCGCCGCCCCCCGACGCTGCTGACCCTGTGCCGCCTCCCGCCGAGCTGGTTTCCTCGGAGGCAGAATGCCCGCCTCCGCTGCCGCTCCCGGAAACAAGCAACCCAACAGCGGCGTGTTCCTGTACGCCCCTGCCGGGCCCACCGGCCGCACCAGCTGCTCTGGAACTGGCGTTTTGTTCGAATTCAGACTGTCCCGGGCCGTCTGCGGCGGCGGTGCCAGCGGCCGGTCTCTCCTTCCGGGGAGGAGGCGTGGCTTCGCAGCTCACTCTGTGTGCTGTCCGGCTGCCTGCGTTCAAGATCGGCATTCTCGCCGGGTTTGGGGGTGTTTTATCAGGGGTCGCCCCTTGCAGATTCCTGTCTCTGCCGCCCTTCGTGAGCTCCTACAGTGGCGAGGAAGCTGTGTGTTCCGAAAAGCCTGCCTCTGCTCCCCAGCCCGAAAGGGGTGGGGGTGTTGCATTGCAGAGGCAGAGGGCACGGCCGGAAGCGACCATGCCTCATTTGCTATGGGGAGCAAACATTCCTTCACCTGAGATAACCATTCTTGGGACAACTTCTGTCTCCCCACTGCCGGCATGGCTCGATTTTGGGGGGGTCACCCACTTTGCCACTGTACTGGCAGCAGGATGCCAGGCTTTGGGAATGCTGACCCTGCCTTGGGGCCTGGGCCTGGGCTGTTTAGCTTGGCACCATGGCCCTGGTCCACCTCCCGGCCTCCTGTTGGTTTTGGGGGTGTTGCTCCCCCCTTCTGGTCCTGGGCCACCTTTCTGTGGGCCAGGTTTGGGGTTCC